>JZKD02S0403961.1:143752-161684 GCA_000966675.3 Picea glauca | reverse complement strand
TAACAATTGTTAATTCATTTTGTGAATGATAGGTTTATCTTCTTCATAGATTGAATTGTTATATATAAGTTTCCTGCATAACAGGTTTCCCTTATTGCAGGGATTTATAATCATAAGATTGTTATGATTTTCTTTTATGTCTTGTTTGTCCTGTAAAAACACTTCAAGAAGCAGCACAGTTGATCGTTTTCGAAAATCTTAAGGACTAAAACGGTGCAAGTGTCCTCCCCGACCAGCTTAGAAGTCATCATACACAGAGCAGACTTGGAGCATTTCCAGGTCGATTAATTTGATGTTTACTGTTTTCATTAAGTAGTTTAATTTAGATTTAAGTTTTATTAGATTTATATTAGATTGTTTAATTTCAATAAATATATTAGATTGTTTAATTTCAGTAATGTTTATTTCTTTTTCATAAAATACAAAAAATCAAAAAGAGATCTTTGGTTGTCTTAGGGCAGAATATACATGATTTTTGCAGGTTTTAATCAAATCTGTAGGTTGTTCATAGTGTACATTTGTGAATAAGAAATATTGTAGCTGATAATTAGATAGTTGATTTGAGTTATTACAAGAGTAATTAGTAGTTTGTATATATAATAGTTAGAATAGTTTATATTTAGTATATTAGTTCCTTTTCTTTGTTTTATTAGTTTCTAGTTTCCTTTATTTTAGGTAGTTTCTTATATTCAGTTATAGTTTAGTTTGTTTGATTTGCTTTAGTTAGATTACTTAGCTCAGATCAATTCTCTCTTTGGTTTTCATAGAAGAACTTAGAGCGGCCAAAGAAGCCGTTAAACTCGTCAGGGTGGTCCATTCCAAACGGCTTGGGTTATTTAGACAACCCCGGACCGGTTCCACTCTCCCAGTTGACGGACGGTCAATTTCGCCCGTCAACAGGGTTATAACACCTTCCCCCTCTAAAATATCCCACTTACCACTCTCCCTTACCTCTTTCCCTCCTATCGACACCTGTTTCATCTCCCATGCCCCTCCACTTTTCACTGCCATAGACCTGTCCCCCACTCACTTTACCACCTTTTCACTTCATCCTCTCAACTCCCTCCATCTAGCTCCCATGACACATTCTTTAGTTTTTCAACTCCACCTCATGTGGCCACCTGATCCTTCCTTTCACCTCCAGGTTACATTCTTCCCATCACATTTCCCTCTCTCCCTCCTCATCTAATTGTGGCACACTTGTCCTCCACTCACCTTTGGGTCACATCCCCTTCTAACTCCCGCCTATCATCTCATGCCAGTTGTTCTACCACTCACCTCCATCTGGGAAGATGGTCCCCATCCTCCCTACTGTCATGGCCTTTCCTCTACTCCCACATCATCACCCCATGCCACTTCACCTCTGTCCTGTCCCAGCATAGTATGCACGTTTTCCACCACCCACACTTTCCCAGTCACCTTCCATCTGCCACATATTCCCACATGGTCGTCTCTTATCTCACCTCCACATTGATCACGCCATCATTCCCACCAAATCCTCACCATGCTCACCAGTGGGTCCCCTTGTAGCAGTCCAACAAAGTAGTGGAAAACCAAGGGAAAACCGCCATGTCCTTCAGATGCAGAGTTGACTTGGAACTCTCTGATCCCTAGGAAGAAGTTATTAAAATAGGTGATGGTGGTTGAAAATCATTTCCACCATAAATGGAAATCCCAAGAAAGGACCGTCAGTTAGTCCAATCAGCCACAGGACAATTCTAAAGCATGATTATGTCTGGAAAAGTTTGATTATGACCAAAGACTGCATGCAGAGTCTGCTAGGAGGCATGCAGATGTAATCCCTTCAATGCGATGAATCGAACTCGCTACTACGATTTTGGTTCTGAGTATTTAGGAGTCATTCTCATATTTTGTTAGTGTCGATGGTAGAGCTAAGCTCCCGATTGTAAAATTTTTATGAGGCCCCTAGTTCTCTGGTTGTGTATTATCACTTGAGACTTATTGTTTAATGGAAGTTAGTTTCTCTCTCATTTCTTTTTCCTATGATCTTGAAACTCATGCATGGATGATCTAGTTGAGGGTTGTGATTGTAATGTAATGAAGGTTTGATTGCAGTACTATCACAGCATTTTAGTTTCTTGAAGTTTTCATATTTAAGAGGATCTTTGTTATAGCAAGATTTGCCTCACCATTGCTATCTTGCACAGAGGGCCTTTTTCCATTTCCCTATGCAGACTTATCATCCCTTTTTGACAAATCTAGAGCTAAAAGTAAACATGTTTCCACATATGCGTGCCCTATCAGCTATATAGCAAGCGTATACACAGGTTGCTCCACTACAACCCACGTACATCAGGATTTGTGCTAGAAAATACAAAAGTGGAGTTGGGTTTCCATGTCACGACAAGATATCTCTGATCCTTGGCCTTCCATATACTGGAAATGTTCTAACTCAGCTCTTTAGTTGCATTGTCAAGGCTATAAGAGTACAATTTCGAGCTATGGAAAAGAGGAGAAAGCATTCAACTTTGAGAGCAAAGTTACTCTAGAGAAATTACTTCATATTGAGTCTACATCCCTTTGTCCCTCAAGTCTGAACATAGTGTTCAACCCTGAAGCTCTTTCCCTATTGTTGAGAGAATCTCATTGTCTCTTTATTTTGAGCTTGCCTTTGGTAGATGATTGAAGTGGTGGAGACCCAGTTGGAAGGAACTTGGTTCCTTGTTTTGAATCGTGCCAACACGGAAGTCTGTAATGTTGACACTTATGTTGATCAATTATTAATAGAAATACTCCTTTCCCTTCCTATTGGTATCATGAAGATATATGATTAGTATCCATGTGCATTTATGTAATGTTTATTAATGGATTATTCTATCTGATGTGCTAACCCCTTTACATTATCACTATATACTTTCTTTGCTTGTTTGTTGAGAACTTATTGCAGGTATAAAGCTTTGGGTCAGAGTGCCCAATGGTGGAACATCATCAAACGTTGGATCGAGGTAGGCCTCTTTCTTATCTTTCACATTAGTTTATATATCATACAATGGAATTGAGTTGATTTTTGCAGTCATACCTATCTATTGTGGTTTACCCTTGGTCATAAAGAGTTTTTCCCTCGCAACTGAAATGGAGACTCCACTAGGGAATAATCTTCCTTCTAAGGGTTGAAGTACTTTTTCGTCTTGCATTTCTCTTTTTCCTTTGTGTTTCTTGTCGTATCACTACTTGGTAGATTCTTTTCACTCTGAATCTGATTTTTCAGCCATTTTTCCCTTGCCTGGCCTTGTTTTAAAGCTTGTATGCTCCTTTTGCCTTGACAGTCATGTACACATGCATGTTTCCTCTCTAGAAGATGCGTATATATGCATTATTCTCCTGAACATCCATGTATACCACTTTTCCTTGCTTGTTTGCTTGTTTCAATGACTGTTGGGTGAGTTTTGATGGTTGTTAAGCCTTCTTCGGTCTCTGTAGTGCCTGTTGAGCTTCTCTAAGTTGACAGGAAGCCTGTTGGGAGTTGAATTTATGGGTGTTGTCTTTCTCCTTATTTTTAATTTTTTGGTTTGTCCTTGAACCCTAGGTTGTTTGCTTGGCTTCTTGGTATTCTTCTTGAGTTATTTCGTTTATACACAGTAGAATTCATATATCAGGTTGCTTTTCAGTCCATGCATTTTCTCTTTAATATATTGAAAATAGATGAAAAAATATAGGCATTTTTCATTGGTTAGCATTTTTGTCTTTGAACCTTTATCATTAGTTTAGTGCATTTAGCAAAAGATTGCATTTTGCTTCTAAATTGCAAAGTTGAGATTGAAAATTGCATTGTTTTTATTAGCATATCATTCATTGAAAGGTTAAAGGTATACTTTGCATTATATGCATATTTATCTTTTGCAGAGTCATAACATCATGATTTTCATTTTCATACCCTTTTGAGTAATCACGACCAATAAAATTTACACTTTAAACTAAAATTGATTAGTCAGGATTTTATTTTTAGGGTGCACAAACTAGCCTAGGATTTAGTGCCTTGGAATAGGATTTTGTGAGTAAAATTCTCCAAGGAAATTAAATCAACATATGTGTCTGAGATAGGGGGTTGAGAATTCCATTGTATAATTGGTAATATCAGGAGGCTCTGCTCACACCGGAGTTAATCAAGAGGTTGCGCGAAGTCCATTGAAGGGATAACCTCTGGATACTCTCCTAGCGTCAAAGATATTTCTATGGATTTCTTCGTATTTGGGGATCTTGCTAGTACCCATACCTCTGTGAGAGGTGGTGTTTTCAAGGTTCTGGGCTTTGCTACCTTTCCCATACGGTGATCCAGAATTATGACTACTCACCTTTGCATAATTTATACAGTGGTTTATTAGTTTCTTGACTTAGGCATCTCATAGGTTACTTGCAGGGGTTATTCTGCTTGTATCCTGGGTCAGATAGAGGTCGGAAAACACACAACCTTTATGGAGGATTACCTCTCTGGGGGGATCTGACCGACTGGTTGTTAAGACCATGAGGGCCTCTATAACTGATTATGTTACCTCCAAAATTTAGCAGGGAGTCTCAAGTCCCTCTTGGACGATCCATACCTTCTTTAGCCAGGGAGGCCACTCAGCCACTTTAGCCCATTTGCATGCATATTGTCCATTTGAATTTTTGGTATGCTCTTTAATTACTAGTTGGCCTTAGGATATATTTGTATTTTGTAGAGTCATAAGTCATCGTGGAGTCGGACCAGCCTTCCCGTCGGTCCCATCGGTTTCTATAGTTACCATCGTATTTCAAGTTCTTTGCCTTCTAAAAGGCATAGAGTTTGTAGAAGTGGTACACACACATCCACCTTTCATACTTGTGGTTCCACAAGGATGAGTATTGAGTCTAGTATTCATAACACTGGGATTTATTCAACTCCCATACCCACTATAGTTAATGGCACCCCTTCAACTCCTGCAACCGTTACAGTTGCAGTGCCAGAGGCTTATACCAGTACTATGCCTCAGCCTATAGTTAATGCTTCATCTCTTGCATCGAACCTTTTTGGGGGTTTCGGTCACTCACTCGGTTACAATGTTCAGTCCATGTCGATGGCTTCTAGTCCATTTTATTATGTTATGTCTAACTTCACGTCGCAGTTTTCAACCGCCATCCTAGCTGCTAGCCCCAACGCTAGCCTTGGACTTGGGGGAACTAAACCTCCTTACACTCATTTTCCATTTGGTGGTTCTCATATTCCCCAAATGAATCCTAATTTAGGAAGTAACCTTTTCCTCACCCCGGGTCTAGTCCTTCTACAACTGGATGGAACAACCCAGTTGGCGGACAAGTTCCACCTTACATACCTATCCCCTCGGTGTCGATTCCAACCAATAATTTTGGCATGATGAATCCACTTCAATCCTCTGTATTCCCACCTAGAAGAGGTCATTCTTACACTTTGGGAAACCCCCAACTCGGATCCAATCCGATTGGGGGAAATTTTCAAAACCCTCAGCTCAGATCTAATCTGGCTGGGGTAAATTTTAATAATCCTTATCAAAACATTCCTACTGGAATAATCCCCATCCCATATTATACGAATAATCCTGGAGGATGTCCTTATAATTTCGGACATGGTTTTGGTCCTTACCAGAATTCTATATGGAATGCAGTTCCAATGCACAATCTTTCGCAGTAAGGTGGGGCCAGATGTCACAACCCCTTCTGCCTTTTCTGGCCACGTTTAATCTTCTAGACTTGTCTAAGTTAGTGAATGACCCAGTGAGTCATGATACCACATGTTCGCTTGTCCCCACCAAACTTCCATCAGACATTCCAAAGTTTGAAGGTAAGAATGGTGAAGACCCTCGTGATCACGTCACTACTTTTCAGCTTTGGTGCTCATCGAATTCTATGAACCATGATTCTATTAGATTATGATTATTCCAATGCACTCTCATTGGAGTTGTGTCAAAATGGTGCATTGAGATACCTAAGGAGACATACAGATCATTCCATCAGTTGGTGCTAGCTTTTCTCAACCACTTTTAATTGCCCATTCATTACGATGTCGACCTTGAAAATTTTTTGACTCTACGTTAGGGTACCGACACTCACATCTCAAACCATATCCAGGAATGGAGTAGATAGAAGTAGTTGATTAAGACTCCTATACCCTCAACCTTTCTTATATAATGGTTCCTAAAGTATTTGTAGCCTCCTATCTTGAAGGATGTTTCTACTTCTGGGGTCTTCAACGAGGAAGAAGATATCTTTAGAGACCAACAACTCGATTTGATATACGCTCAGTCTGGGATGTTATATCACCTTCTTCCGGATGCACCACGGCCAAATCATGATCCTAGACAGAAGCCCGAACCTCATGACGATGGAATTGTAGGGTCCGCCAATGTAAATTCCACATACTCGGCAATGAAGTCTGTCGAAGGGTCAGCTTCATCTACATCCTCCAAACCCACCCAATCGATGAATGCACATTACGTGAAATCGTAAGGGTGGGAAGAATAGCAATAAACCCAAGGACAAAGACAATAATGGAAGACAAAATGATAATTATGGAGAGGGAAAGAAAGAGAAATGTAAGGTGAAGTTTCCTTGTAAACTTTCTACCGATGACCACCTTACACATTTATGCCCAAAAATCCTAGAGTCTACAAGGATTTTAAATCTACCGCCCATTGTGCTAATGAATCCATTCCCACACAACCAAAACTTAGCCTCCAACTCTTCGAACACTGGAAATGCGTCCGATGGAAGTCAAAACCCAATGTTGCAAGATGGTGATTGTGTTTGTATCAATATGGTCGACACAGAAATAGATATAGCCACCCACTCTCGAGATTATAGCTTTTCAAAAGATATTACCAGTCTAGAAGCTCCTCCTCCCCCTCCGGAGACTAACTTATAGATTGAGAAACCAGATCCATCACCTCATCTTTCGAAAGGAGTACTTAAGCACTCCACCCACAACCCTAATGCTAGAGTTGCCCAAAACTACTCTATTGTTGAGGATCTAGGCCAAACCCCTTGTGAGATGTAAGCTTTGGAGGTTCTCCAGACATGTCTATCACAAAGGAATGCCTTACTCTCTGCCTTAGGAGATCTAGAACCTAGTGGCTCGAAAATTATCAAGTTTGACATCATGGATGTGAAGCCTCGCTTACCTTACCATGTGGCTTTCCAAATCCACGTGGAGTATTCCAAGTATACTATCAAATGAGCAGTCGTTGATGAAGGTGATGCCACCTACGTGATGTCCCTAGTCTTTTGGAAATCTCTCGGTTCTTCATCCCTTTCCAAGTCATCGAACATGTTGACTACATTCGACGGTCATTCCTTCTGCCCTCATGGTATTCTCCCCACCTTTCTGATCCAGTTAGGTGAGAAGACGGTATAGGTGGAGGTAGAGGTAGTTGATGCACCTCTCGATTATAACCTGTTACTAGGTCACAATTGGACCTATGCTATGGGCGTTGTCGTATCGTCCATATTCCATGTACTTTGTTTTCCTCACCAAGGGGAGATCGTAACTATCAACCAATTATCCTTTGCGTACTCTAGTCCTAATGCATCTGTTGGACCGTCGATCTCTGTGATCGACAATTATCAGTCGACAACTGAGAATATCGATGTCAAAATGTATTCTTACCTCATCGATACTTTCAACTTCTTGGCACCAATTCACCACGTTTACACCATGTCTAGTAGGCCTGCTTCTGCAGGGAGGTCCATTCATTTCCGCACTTCCTATTTTAGTGACCCATGGACCCTACCTTCTTTGAATTCATTATTTGAAGGACAGTTTCATCATGGCATGGCCATTCCACTATCGACAACAGAGATTGTGTATCAATTTGTTCTTAACTCTTCCATCAATCTTGATCCTGTTACCTCGTAGACGGATGAGGAGGATCCAGTTCTTAGGCCTATATGGGTCACCTCGTTATCTTGTTCGCATGATATCCTAGATGATACTTTTCCTTCAGACGAAGACATCCTCAAAGACATGAATGGTTTCGAGAGACCTTGGGATGACATGCATCATCGATCTTATTTTCTCTCAAGTCTTGAAAAAATCTAGCAAGATGACTTTCGTTCTACCCATAGTGAGATAGTCAATCACATCGTAGTTCCACTTGATACACATGACATTTATGTCAAAGGAAATATCACAAGTATTTCTCCTACCATTTTGATCGATATCTCTTGTACCCCTAGTAAGATTGAGAACGTAAATATAGGTGTGGATTGTTCGCCAGAAGACATTATGGTCTACACCGATCTCTTCAAATAATTTCGAGATGTATTTTCTTGGTCATACGAAGAGATCCCAGGGATTGACCCTCGGATTGTCAAACATGACATTAGAACTTATCCAGATGCTAAACCAGTTCGACAATGTCTTATAGATCAGAATCCTAGGAAGGCCCCTGCTATTAAGACATAGGTAGAGAAGTTTCTTAACGTCGGATTCATGTACCTGGTTCCCTTGACCGAATGGGTATCCAATCATATTCCCATAAATAAAAATCAAGGAACCATCTGTGTGTGTATGGACTTTCGCGACCTGAACAAGTCTTGTCCTAAAGATAACTTCCCCATGCCTTTCATTGATCATATTCTCGAAGAGTGCGGGAACCAAATTATTTTATTTTATGGACAGATTTTTGGGCTATAACCAAATCCAGATCAAATATGAGGACCAACACAAGACGACATTTATATTTCCTTGGGGTACTTTTTCATACCAAAAAATGCCTTTTGACCTTAAAAATGCTAGAGAAACCTTCCAACATGCCATGACTTTCTCTTTTCATGATATCAAGCACATAGTCAAAGCCTGCCTGGATGATCTTATTGCTCACTCTCGCAAGAGATTAGATCATGTTATATACCTTCAACTAGTTTTTGAAAGATTTCATTACTATAGAATCTGGTTAAACCCTCATAAATGAATCTTTTGCGTTAAGTCTGGTTGTCTCTTAGGTTTTTTAGTTTTCGAGACCGAGATCATGGTAGATCCTCTTAAGGTTGAGGAAATACTTCAGTTTCCTCCCCCACGCACAATTAGAGAACTTCAAGGTTTACAGGGAAAAGATAACTTTCTACGTCAGTTCATAGTGAATTATGCCAATATTACTAAGGGTTTCATGTGCCTCTTGAAGAAATACACCCCCTTTATCTGGGATGAGCGAGCCTAGAAGTCTTTCGATGCTTTGAATAAGGCCTTGGTATCGGCCCCTCTAGTGAAATCTCCTGATTACAGTAAATATTACTATTGGCATAGGGGCATACCCAGGGTTCAACGCTACAACAATGCACCAACAAAACCCTAACTATCAGCTCTTTCGGCAACACCTGCGAAGAAGATGAAGTATCACTCGAGGTAGAGGCAGGGGTGGTTGCAGGACTTAGATGTTTGAAACCTTATCGAGGACACAAATATGTGATTCTAACACTTAACAGAGCACTTAGCGATTAATCTTCATCAATATTCAATTCTTAGTAGCAGTGCAGATGTACCCTAATTACAGAGTGTCGCAGTATGCAACTAGATCCACCATCTAATAACACTAAACATAAAAGGAACACATTAGATCTAGAAGATTCAAGCACTAAGCACATTCATATAGGTCATATATAGCATTCATTCACATGATTAGGAACAAAGAAACATCAAATCTATCTAACATGCATCACATCGAAACACATCAATACATCGCACAAAGTAGAGAAACACAACATGTACATGGTTCACCCCCACCCTGGGGCTATGCCCACCAACTCTTCTTCTTTATTAGTGTCTTCAATTGGTTACAGCACACAGTCACCAAAAACCCTTATGCGCACAGAAAAGAAGATCCGCATAGCTCGCTAGATCCTTCTTCCTTGTGTTGTAGCACAAAGCCTTCTCTAATTTCTATAATAACTTTCACTTACCTCTGTAACCCTTCTACAGTCATGCACAGAGAACAACTAGAAATTAGCTTAAATCACATAGATAGGATACCATCCTCTTACTTACTTCACCTAGACATCTATTTATACATGCAAAAGTAGGCCTAAACATGGGTTAACCCAGGGGCCGACATCCCTTTCCCATTACATTGTCCCAAAACCCAAAAAAGGGCCTGAAAGTGGGCTGAGATCCCATGATCTTTGCTTCGTCTAGCGCTTCATCTTTGATAGGTTGTCAAAGTCCCAAAATCGGTCAAATATGACCAAGTGTTCCTCAAAACTTGGTCAAGGACCAACATGCCCCCAACATTCACCTATGACACGTCCTGAGTCACTCTGGTCTAAGAAATTCCACTTTGAATGCCTCAAGATTGGATCGAGCTGCTTCGATCTTCTCCAGTGCTACTTCTTCTTTCTCAGTGAACTTTTTAATTACTACATCATTGACTGGTCGTTCGATGCACTTTTATGTTGTACTCACAACCTGGTCAAGTTCTACTCCTTAGCTTTCAAGTTCAGTGAATAATTGGCATGACATTTCTTGCGCTGGTTGAAGTCATTGATAAACTTCCATTACTTTACTCTGGAGTGTGCGTACTTGTTGTTGGGTCTTGAATTTCTCTGGAAACCTCTTCATTCTCTCAATTAGTGATAAGGCCTTTAGCTGCGCTTGTAACATGTATGCCTACTGTTGTGCGTGTTGGAGCTGCGACTCTAATGCCTATAATTCTGGATTTTTTGTGAGGATTTCATATGTCTGGGCGGTTCTGGAGCTCAACTGCTTGTATTCCAAGGCAAAGGATTTTAGTCGATCAACTGCGCTTCAGGAAATGGCCTCTCTTAGATATCTTGTTTCTTGAGGTGTCTCAGGTACAGTGTGAAGTTCCAGGTTTGCGATGCACTGTTGAAGTTGTTGGATCACTCCTTCCAGTTGTGCCACTTATTGTGGAACTCATTCTTCTATCTGGACTTCAATGATATTCACAGAGAAAAGCGCTCTCTGAACCCATTCCTATATTTCAAGTTGCTCTGTGAGCAATTTATCCCTGTCTTGTTGTAGCGTTGCTTTCTCTTCCTCCCATTTTTCTTGAAGAGCTAGTTTTTCTTGTTCTACATTACTGCATTGTTCTAGCATATATTTATGTGCCTATGCCAAAGCTTGCATTGTCTCTTCCTGAGCTCATCGAAGGCGAGATTCAACCTTATTTTTCAATCTGGTGCAGTTCGGTTGGCTCATCTCCTAGTTCTTCTATTCCACTTGTCGAGGGTGTAATAAAAACAATGTGGCTGGATTGTAGTGCCTGCTGCACTTCTCGAAGTTCTCCCTTGATAAGGTTGAATACCTCCTCCTGCTTCTCTTCATTCTTCTCCACGATCTCCGATGAAGCATCATTCAATGCAGTGACTAAGAAGTCAAAGTCATCCGAGGTGAGGGTAGTCTTAAATGTAGCCCTGGTGGATCTATATTTCTTATGGGATGAAGTCTTTGGTGGGGTAACCTTCCTTTTCTTAGTTGGACCTTATTTGTCTCTAGGCAGAGTAACTTTGCCTTTGTTTTTCTCAACTTTCATGCCACCTAGTTCTCCACCATCATCCCCCTGCTCAGGTGAGGTCGAAGATGTTTCCACCTATGTGCTATGGACATCATGCACTTCATCATTTTTCTTTGTTTTACTTGGTCCAGGTGTGTCCAGCATAGTTTCAGGGCTATCCACATCGGAAATATCTATGGATTCCATTGAAACAAGGAGGTATGTCGACTATTCCTTGGTGATCTCCTCCAAGTCATCTTCTGTCAATTTGTAATATGACTGGAGCTGCTATTTATGCTCATCAATGCACGTTGTAATGTAGGTTAAGTGGCAGTCCATGCTGAACTTCATCAAGGGTCTAAACCTATAAAGTGTGTTCGGGGTGATGAATGGTGTAGACTGGATTATAATCTTCAACTAATTATATTAGGCATGGAAGATGGAATTGCACTGCCACTATTTTCTCATGTCGCTGGAATACCACAACATACAGAACTTCACGGCTAGTGGTTCGAAGGGTTCTATATATGGGAAAGTGGTGCCTTCTGGTAGCTCCCAGGAAATGAAAGCGATCAGTATGAAAATCCAACTAAAGTGGAATTCATACCCTTGGTCTTGCGCATCTCTACAATCAATCTCTAGTTTGTTGGCAAGGTACTGCGCCTAGTTCATCTGTAATCCCTCTACACACTTCCCTGCAAGGTCGACCATGAATCTGGTCACTTGAGATGGTCTATTCTTACAGACTAACTTTCACGCGATCAGCTGACAGAAAAGGCACACTGTACCACTTTGGATAGAGGCTACCTTGTAGCCTCGCGTTCCCTTCTCGACATCGCCATAGGTTTCCTTAATTCTTTGTGCTAATGCTCAGTCAAAGGTCTTGTTAGGGTAGAATTCTTGTGTGTCAGGGCCTTGCATGCTAAGCCCTGTGATCTGATTGATCAAGGTTGGATCCATAATGATGCATCAATTTAGAGATAGGTATCCTCTGTGATAGAAATATAGAAGCAACTTTATGCACGCATTCACCTCTTGGTGTCTGCCAAAGTGCGGGATCTTCATAACATTCAGCAATGTAGACTACATGAGATTCTCAGTCCAAGACTGTGGGATGATATTTGAGTTCTTTCCATTCATCTTCGTTAGATACTTGTGCGGGGAAAGCATATTGTAGACTTTCCTGTCACCGAGGTTGAAGTCACTAAATTTCAATGCTGTGATCTTGTCTTGATTAGATCCAACTGTGCACACCCCTTACAGAAGGTACGCGGTGATCAAAGTATACTCGAAGTCTCTAGGTACACTTTCACGGTTAATCCCACCACTCACAGGTGGTATGTAAGTCTATAGAATGCATGGAATAATCTTGGCATTCGCAATGTCGTCTATGTGCTTTTTTCTTGTCTTTGTCGTGGTTCAGGAAGGTCCTGTTCTGCGAGCAGTTGAGGGAGAATATTGGATTCCTCTTGTTGATGATGCTTGCACACCTATATACATCTTTCTTTCTAACATGACTGTCTCAGTCATTAAGTCAACCCAAACTTCTTTGACTTCTTTCTCTACTGTGCTGAGTTCATCCGACATACAAGCTTAGGGTCGATTATATCGGGTAAAAACTGGATTCAGAAACTGTAGTGGAGGGTACAGGAACAAGGCAATGATCACAGTGAAAAATAATCTCAAGCTATGGGCTCAGGTTCTTAGTTAGAAAAAGGTATTCTCAGTGCGTGGTGTGGCGGGATAAGTAAGAAAGTTAGCAATAGTCTACTTGCAACAGGTATGAGGCACCATTAATTCATGTTTTTTTCATTAGGGTGTAGTCTGATGGTCTAGTGGTGAACCATCAATGATTTTCGACCCGTTCAGAGAAGCAGTCGAACGGTCATATCAGCCTTCAACGACTATATTGCTTCGCCTCGACGAAGTGGCCTATGTCACTGGTCTAATATCCCGACGAAGTTCAATTTCTGCAAGTTTCCCATTCTGCGAGGTTCCCTCTAAAGTATTTTGTAGTATGTCAATCTTAGCTCTCCTTTTACTTAGTTTCCTAGCCTTTTTTCCAGTGAGCTTCATCTCGGGGATTCTCTTCCCATTTTGATTCTTATTTTCCTTGAACATAGGTACTTCGCGCTACTAATATTATGTCCTAAGACCCAGGGGTAACAATTCTTATTTTTCTGGGACATGTGCTTCGGTCTTCTGTGAGCCTTTTGACATTATTTTAGCTTCGACATCTGGGCCTCTAATGATAAGTGGTTTTGATATATTCTCATGTTCTTCAATCAACTATGAAATCCTTCTAGTCATGAAATATGTTAACTCTTGTCTCTACTATTCTAAAACTTTTTCTTCTTCTTTCTTTCTGGCCTGATCTCTCTTAATCCAAGGTTTTCCAAGTAACATAGTAAATGGGGCGTTGTCCTCAATAAACTTGATAATCTTGAAATCTTCTTCTGTCAAATTTCCATTAACATTCATAGATATTTGAGTGAGCTTTCCACATAGGGTCACCATCTTTCCTCTAAAGAGTCTTATTCCTCTTAGTGAAGGGATCATAGCAGGTCTTCCTATAGATTCCCAAGTTCTCTCTGGCATGATGTTCACTGGTGTTTCTTCATCAAGAAAATAGTCAATGTCGAAATATCTTATTCTTACTTCGATGAATTCTTTTTCTTTAAAGATCTCTAATAACCTAAAATGTCGATGGTCATTCAGGGTCTCTACCATCTATAGTAATACTTTCTCAGATTATTTCTAAGATTCAGATATTTCTAGAGCTGGCTTAGGGTTTTCTTCATTCATATTCAATCTTTAAATCTTAGCAATCATTCTAGGGAAATCCAACACTTCATGGTCCAAAGCTTTGCAATAGAGACAACTAGGTATTCCACCTGGGCATTCCTTGTTGGACAACTAAGAGGGGGGGTGAATCAGTTGTTATCGTGCTTAAACAATTATGCTTCTTTTAAAATCTTTACAAGGCACTCAATGATGATCACAATAATGCAAGGAAATAAACAATGGCACATTCAACATCAGTCACATATATGAGAAACACGTAGACAGATATTTCTCGAGGAAACCCATACAGGGTAAAAACCTCTTCTTCTTTATATGATAAGTATTATTTACATTCTTTACATTATCATACATATGAGAAACAACTCATTGTGAGGCTACAACCTCTGTTTTTGCAAGCTGCAACTTGCTGAGAGCACCAACTCTTTGTTTTCTTTACCACCCACTAGAAGGAAGCACCAACTCTCTGGTTTCTCTAGCCCCAACTAGAAGGAAGCACCAACTAGAATGAAGCTACAACTCCCTGTGTTCAAGCACCCTCTTGAACCTCTGAGGACACCAGTCCTCCCTAGCACCTCCCTACCACCCTGGATTATCAATATGTGTTATTGAAACTTATTACAGTGATATAATGTTTAACAACAACTTACCAGTCTCATCACTATTCCGCAAGATTTTCGCTTCTTTGTCTGCCTCACAGTCTCCCTGCATGCATCCCTTGCACTTTCTGTTCTTCTATCTTTTGTACTCTATGCACCATTCCTCTTCAATGCACCATTTGTCTTTTGTACCTCCCAGCTGTTGCACTCCACCTTCTTCTTTGCATATGTGTCACACCCACCAGCAACCCTAGCATCTCTTCTTTGTTCCATATTATTATACTCACTATGCATCTTGTGCATGCTCTGTGTCTCATGGTTCTGCATCCTCTACATGTCGAGTGCTCTGCCTGTTCATCATGGAAACTCTTCAACTTCTTTGGCGGTTTGCCCATGCATTCAGCATCACTGGATGTCATGTTGAGATTCCTTGGCCTCTCTGGCAGTCGAGACTCTTCGTCTTCTCTGGAATAGTTGAGATTATACTTTCTTCTTCAGTTACAGACTTCAACGCTCATCCACTTGTCAGTCCCTCTAAGAATTGTCTTCATTCACTGGAAGAAGCTTGGATACCGTTTAGCTCCTATGGCGATCACACAGAGGTTTCTTCGAATCCTCTAGCAGATACCATCAATGGTTTCTAGCAGTTACACTGCGAGGAGCAACAATAGCCCTCCGATCATGCCCAAAATCCCCTGCATCGTTGGATTGACTTTCATGTGATATTGCATTTATTTCACCAATTCACATTTCGGTATTTCGGGATCCCCGGGGTAAATATTTGTTACACTGCATGTCTTGATCCCCGAAACTATGAAACAGAGCTTGTCTATACTAGCTCCTTCCCCCACAGGACCACAGGCAGTGACCACCGGCTAGTTTGAAACTATATATTGCAAAACCGCATTTCAGGATTTTGGCGTTTTTGTGGTGAAGTGTTCTTGACACCTCCAAGTTCTGGTATCTGAAACTCTGAAATGGAGTCAGATCAAAGGTTCATACTCCCTAGTTTCATTTTTCGGTGAATTCGGCATTTCGCAACTTCGGGTTTCTCGATTTCGTGACTCTTGAGACAAAGAGTCTTCACTCTTGACTCCTCCAACTCCTAGTCTCTGAAACTTTGGTATGGAGTCTTTATCATTTCATGACTTCGGGTTTCACGATTTCGGAGTTTTTCCCTTTCAATTCTTCGTGACTCCAACATTATCAAATTCATGATCACAAAATCTCTGAAGTGATTGTACGGTTCACATAACCCACTAAGATGGACGGCTGACGGGATTTCGGTGTTTTTCACTTCAAGTTTTTTTCAGACTCACAATGGTCCCTTTCAGTATTTCCGAGTTCTAGACATCGTGATGGTGGAGATTTTTCTTATTGTGTAAAACCCTGAAATAGAAAGTTATGATGTGATGTAAACCTCCTGACGTCATGCGTGGATTGACACGTGTTGAATAGCTGCCACATGTCACTCTGATTTGTGACTTACATGTGCCCAAAATGTTGAATCATCTTGACACTTGTCATTCCCTGATTGTGCCATGTGTCCTTAGTTGACATGGTTTGCTCACGTGGTTTGTTGATGTGTCTGTTTCAGGATTTCATATTTCGACACTTCAAGACTCAAGACGATGAGAGTTTATGACTTCTCCATTTCTCGGTAAACGAAATCTTGGTATGATGTGCCTTCTTCTGGAATTTAGGCATTTCACTTTTCGGCACTTCGGGACTCCTGATGACGAAGGATCCTTGTCGCTCCATCTCCCAGTAACCGAAATCCCGATATTCAACATTCGAGTGATGTGCCTTTTTGGGTTTTCACATTTTGGCATTTCAAGACTCCTGATGTTGAGAGTCTCTGACTTCTCCATCTCCTGGTATCCGAAATATCGATATTCAAAAACTCTGAAATGAAGTTTGATCAAAACTTCGATCTTGCTATTCAATCACCATTTCACTGTTGGTTTTCCTTGCCTACTTGTTTTCCATCAAATGAACAAGCATACCTTCGTACTGTGTCTAACTTTGTGCTAACTCCTCCTAATATTACTTTGTTCATATTTTTTTGTTGATGCATACTCCCATCTTGTCAAGCCATCATCGTTGTTGTACTTGCCATCAATGAAAAGAATACACTATCTGTAAAACATGCCAACAATCTCCCCCTTTGGAATTGATGGCAACAAAGGTACCCCTGTTCTTTTCTCCCCCTTTGACATCAATGTCAAAGAAAACATGCCCCCCTTGAGTTGTTGCATTAATTTTAGGAGGTATGAGATATGAAACCAATAAAAGACTCCCCCTAACAGGATGGACTCTCTTATATGTGAGACGAGATGACACCCACCTTCTGTCTGAGATATTCAAATGGTGTCTTGGCTAGGGGTTTAGTAAAGATGTCTGCAATTTGTTCTGTAGTGGGAATGTAATGGACCTGAACAATCTGATTGGTGACCTACTCTCTCAGAAAATAATATTTTATGGGAATATGCTTGGTCTTGGAGTGGAATACAGGATTTTTAGACACACTTATGGCACTAGTGTTATCACAATGAATTGGGATCGGTGCAGTGTATTTTACCTTCAAGTCTGCAAGTGTTTGAATCATCCATAATACCTGAGTGCAATAGGTAGAAGCAGTAATGTACTCTACCTCTGTGGTTGATAAAGAAATGGAACCTTTCTTTTTACTAAGCCATGCTACTAAAGAGTCACCCAAGAAGAATGCTCCTCCAGTGGTTCTTTTTCTCTCATCGACACAATTTGCCCAATCTGCATCTGAGTAAGCAGTTAACTGAAAATTCTAATTTCTGGGACACCACAGACCATAAGTCATTTTTTCTTTTAAATACCTGAATATCCTTTTGACAGCTTGTAAATGACTCTGTTTAGGTGCAACCTGATATCTTCCTACCATTCCTACAGCATGCATTATGTATGGGTGAGATGTTGTGATGTATAGCAGGCTTCCTATCATTGATCAATATGAGCTTTGATCAACATCAGGTGAATCATCATCCTTTCTTAATTTACATCCAGTTACCATAGGTGTACCCACAGGTTTAGAATCTTCCA
>JZKD02S0403961.1:99087-143333 GCA_000966675.3 Picea glauca | reverse complement strand
CAGTCAACCATTTTATGCAGCCTCTTATTATAGCATCTATATCCTTTACTGTTTGTAGCATACCCTAAGAAGATACCTTCATCAGCCCTGTCATCATATTTTCTGAGGTTCTCATAATTATTCTTTATGTAGCATTTACTACCAAAGACTCTGAAATGTTTGATTGAGGCAGGTCTTCCAAACCATAATTCATAAGGTGTCTTGTCACTTTGTGGTCTGAGGTGGGCTTTATTAAGCACATGGACTGTTGTGTGTATTGCTTCTACCTAGTAGGTTTGACCAATGTTCTTATCATTCATCATTGACCTGGACATTTCCTACACTATTATGTTTTGCCTCTCAACAACTCCATTTTGTTGTGGAGTTCTTGGGATTGTGTATTCTCTCTTGATCCCATGCTCATCGTAGAATTCCTTGAAGTCTCTTGACATAAACTATGTCTTGTTTTTCTTCCCTACTTGGTAGGGTTTACACATTGAATCTTGGGGCTTTGATATCCTCAAAAGACATTTTATTGCCTCGAGTTTTTTGAGTTTGATTAAGTGGTCAAAGTTTAGATGTCCAAGTCTCCTATGTCGTAACCAACTTTCATCATGTCTGCTTACATGACATTCTTCTCTATTTTCTTTCAACACATATACATTATTTTATGTCCTTATGCCTTTGGCCACCACTTTTCATGAGGTTACATATTTTATCTTGCAGTCCTTGGATGTGAACACCACTTCACATCCTCTGTCACACATTTGACTTACACTGAGTAGGTTATGTTTCAGCCCATCTACAACTAGAACATATTTAGCTTTTCCTTTTCCATTACTTAAGCTCACCATCCCTTTACCTTTTATTTTCTCTGGAGCATCATTTCCAAAGGTTACATTTCCTGATTTGCTTTCACTTAGAGATAGAAACTTTCCTTTGTCTCCCTTCATGTGTTTGGAGCATCCACTGTCTATATACCAGGGTTTCGTTTTTCTTTGGGCTGACAACACTAATCCACACTTGTCACTTTCTTTCTTCTTCCAAAACTTGACATTTTCAGCACGAGAATTCAAATTTGGTTCATAGTTCCTTAATCGACATTCAACAGATTTATGTCCATAGTTATGATAGATGTAGCATTCAATTTCATTGTTCAGTAGGTCAAGATTATTGTTGCAGTGTTGTCTACTCATTGACTGTAGATTATTTCTTGACCTCCTTAGTTGCATATCCCTAGACTTAATTTGGCAATTTGCAATCTGTGATGGTTTGTTAGGCTACATCATTCTCTGTTGTGGCAAGTATTTATTCCTTTGAAATATTAGTTGCTCATGTCTAAGTCTTAAGGAACAATTTATAGCTTTGTGACCAAAGTTAGAACAGTAGTAACAATAGCCATAGAAAAATTCTTTGTACCTGGAAAAAGGTTGTCTTCTTTGAGAAAATCAATTTCTTCAATGCTAATAATGTCTTTCAGCAGGGAGCACACTATTTCTTTGTTCTACAGATTCAGTACTGTCACCTTTTTCCTTATTCATCCTGGGCGGCTTATTGTCTTCCTTTGTTTCTGCAAGTTTGTTGTAGTCATTGGTTGTACATTTGACAAACTTGATGTGTTCTTCGTCTCTTGGCTTCCCACTACTTGATCCCTCTTCATAACCCAAACCAATTTTCATCTTTGGATTCCCTTGTTGATTCAGAATGGTGGCTAATCCTTCTGAGGTTTTGATACTTGACAGATTATGATTGTACAAGGCTTGAAATTTCTCCATCTCTTTCCTAGTTTTCACTACTTCTTGTTCTAATGCTTCACATCTTGCCTTCTTTTCTGATAACTATTGTTTCAGAATGTCTTCGATTTTCTTTGCCTCTTCCAATTCTACTTTTAGTAGGACAAGGTCTTTATCAGGTTCTTTACCGTTTTTCTCGAACTGTATTAGGAATTGTCTTTGCTTTCTATTCTTGATTCTTAATCTGTCAATCTCTTCTAGTGCACTGATCAGTTCTCCTTCCATGTCAACCACAGCTTCTTCTTCATTAACATCAATCCATGTGTTGTTATTATCATAGTCCTCTTTGTCCACAAGTATGAAGTCATTTAGTTTATATTCAATAGATGAATCATTGTCTTCATCATCTGAAGGATCATCATCATTGTTTACGCAAAGACTTTTCTTCTTAAAGTTATTCTCTTTAAAGAAATTTCTGTGTTTGTACTTTTCCTCATCATCACAACTCTGATCCTTTCCTTTGTGGGGACATTTTTAAGCTATAGCATCTACCCTTAAACAAAAGGGGCCATCTCTGATACCAATTGTTGGACAACTGAGAGGGGGGTGAATCAGTTGTTACCGTGCTTAAACAATTATGCTTCTTTTAAAATCTTTACAAGGCACTCAATGATGATCACAATAATGCAAGGAAATAAACAATGGCACATTCGGCATTAGTCACATATATGAGAAACACAGAGACAGATATTTCTCAAGGAAACCCATATAGGGTAAAAACCTCTTCTTCTTTATATGATAAGTATTATTTACATTCTTTACATTATCATACATATGAGCACCAACTCATTGTGAGGATACAACCTTTGTTTTTGCAAGCTACAACTTGCTGAGAGCACCAACTCTCTGTTTTCTCTAGCACCCACTAGAAGGAAGCACCAACTCCCTGGTTTCTCTAGACCCAACTAGAAGGAAGCACCAACTCCCCGGTTTCTCTAGCACCAACTAGAACGAAGCTACAAATCCCTATGTTCAAGCACCCACTTGAACATCTGAGGACACCAGTCCTCCCTAGCACCTCCCTACCACCTTGGATTATCAATATGTGTTACTGAAACTTATTACAGTGATATAATGTTTAACAATAGCTTACCAGTCTCATCACTATTCTGCAAGATTTTCGCTTCTATGTCTGCCTCACAGTCTTCCTGCATGCATCCCTTGCACTTTTTGTTCTTCTATCTTTTGTACTCTATGCACCATTCCTCTTCAATGCACCATTTGTCTTCTGTACCTCCCAGCTACTGCACTCCACCTTCTTCTTTTCATATGCATCACACCCACTAGCAACCCCACAATCTCTTCTTCGTTCCATATTCTTATACTCACTGTGCATCTTGTGCATGCTCGGTGTCTCATGGTTCTATATCCTCTGCATGTTGAGTGCTCTGCCTGTTCATCATGGAAACTCTTTAGCTTCTCTGGAATTTTTCCCATGCGTTTAGCATCACTGAATGTCATGCTGAGATTCCTCAACCTCTCTGGTAGTCAAGACTCTTCGTCTTCTCTGGCATAGTCGAGCCTATACTTTCTTCTTCAGTTACAGAGTTCAACGCTCATCCACTTTTCAGTCCCTCTAAGAATCATCTTCATTCATTGGAAGAAGCTTGGAGACCCTTCATCTCCTCTGGCGATCACACAGAGGTTTCTTCGAATCCTCTGGAAGAGACCATCAATGGTTTCTAGAAGTTAGACTACGAGGTGCAACATTAGCCCTCCGATCATGCCCAAAATCCCCTGCACCATTGGATTGACTTCATGTGATCTTGTGTTTATTTCGCCAATTCGCATTTCGGTATTTCGGGATCCCCGGGATAAATATTTGTTACATTCCATGTCCTAATCCCAGAAAATCCGAAACGGAGCTTATCTGTACTAGCTCCTTCCCCCATGGGACCATAGGTGGTGACCACCGGCTAGTTCGAAACTATATATCGCAAAACTGCATTTCATGATTTCGGCGTTTATGTGGTGAAGTGTTCTTGACACCTCCAAGTTCCGGTATCCGAAACTCTGAAATGGAGTCAGATCAAAGGTTCATACTCCTGAGTTTCTCTTTTCGGAAAATTCGGCATTTTGCAACTTCGGGTTTCGTGATTTAGGGACTCTTGAGATGAAGAGTCTTCACACTTGACTCCTCCAACTCCTGATCAACGAAACTTTCATATGTAGTCTTTATCATTTTGTGACTTCGGGTTTCGCGATTTCGGCGTTTTTCCCTTTCGAGTCATCATGACTCCAACATTATCAAATTCATGATCACAAAATCTCCGAAGTGATCGGATGTTTCACATAACCCACTAAGATGGACGGTTGACTGGATTTTGGTGTTTTTCCCTTCAAGTTTTTTTTAGACTCACAATGGTCCCTTTTGACATTTCATAGTTCCAGACATCATGATGGTGGAGATTTTGCTTGTTGTGTAAAACCCCGAAATAGAAAGTTCTGATGTGATGTAAACCTCCTGACGTCATACGTGGATTGACATGTGTTGAATAGTTGCCACATGTCACTCTGATTCGTGACTTACATGTGCCCAAAATGTTGAATCATCTTGACACTTGTCATTCCCTAATTGTGCCATGTGTCCTTAGCTGACGTGGTTTGCTGACGTGATTTGTTGATGTGTCTATTTTAGGATTTCATATTTCGACACTTCAGGACTCAAGATGATGAGAGTCTATGACTTCTCCATTTCTTGGTAACTGAAATCTCGGTATGATGTGCCTGCTTCTGGAATTTCGGCGTTTCGCTTTTCGGCACTTCGAGACTCCTGATGCTCCATCTCCCGGTAACTGAAATCCTGATATTCAACATTCTGAGTGATGCGCCTTTTCAGGTTTTCGCATTTTGGCATTTCAGGACTCCTAATGTTGAGAGTCTCTGACTTCTCCATCTCCTGATATCTGAAATCCTGGTAGTCGAAAACACCGAAATGAAGTTTGACCAAAACTTATATCTTGTTATTCAATCACCGTTGCATTTTTGGTCTTCCTTTCCTACTTGTTTGCCATCAAATGAACAAGCATACCTTTGTACTACATCTGAATCTATGCTAACTCCTCTTGATCTTACTTTGTTCCTATTTTGTTGTCGATGCATACTCTCATCTTGTCAAGCCATCATCGGTGATGTACTTTCCATCAATGACAAGAATACACTGTCACTAAAACATGCCAACATTCCTTAGCTAGATGGCCTGGTTTTCTACAACTGTAACATAGGGTTAATCCTCTGTTTCTTGTAAATGATCCCCATCCTCTTCTGTACTATGCACTAGGATCATGGTAGCTAGCCTGCAAAAAATTATTTCTTCAAACCTTCTTTCATCTAACAATGCCCTAGTTTTCAAGCTATGATAGACTCTATCAAGCATACCTAGATCTATATTTTAGAATTAAAATTTTCACTTATCTTACTTTTACATAGCATAAAGCTTCCAGATCTAAAACAATTTAGGTGTTCTTACCTCTATCAGAGCAAAAAGCTTACAGATCTTACCTCTTTCTGTAGATCTAACCTCTTTTCTTCCGAAACTTCCACTTTAATCGTTCTTAGAGCACAAAGCGTTCAGATCTGACTTATTTCCTTCAGATCTGTCCTTCCTTCTTTAACACAGAGCTTCCAAAGTTTCAGGATGAATCTTTGCACAAAGATTCTTCTTTCTTAGTTCCTAGCAATCATAGTTTCATGACCCGACAACATAACCATTTGTTGGCACAGGGGCAGACCTAGGGTTCAATGCTACAACAACACACCAACAAAACCCTAACTACCGACCCTTTCAAAAACACCTACGAAGCAAATGAAGTCTCACCTGAGGTAGAGGCAGGGGTGGTTGCAAGACTCAAATGTCTGTAACCTTAGCTGGGACACAGATATGTGATTCTAACACTTAACAGAGAACTTAGCGATTAATATTCATCAATATTCAGTTCTTAGTAACAGCACAGACGTACCCTAATTACAGAGTGTCGCAGTATGAAACCAGATCGACCATCTAATAACACTTATCATAAAAGGAACACATTAGATATAGAAGATTCAAGAACTAAGAACATCCATATAGGTCAGATCTAGCATTCATTCACATGATTAGGCACAAAGGAACATCAGATCTATTTAACATGCATCACATCAAAACACATCAATACATCGCACAAACCAAAGAAACAAAGCATGTACGTGGTTCACCCCCACCCTAGCGCTACGTCCACCAACTCTTCTTCTTTATTAGTGTCTTCAATTGGTTACAGCACAAAGTCATTAAAAACCTTTCTCCACACAGGACAGAAGATCTGCGCAGCTCACTAGATCCTTCTACCTTACATTGTAGAAAAAATCCTTCTCTAATCTCTATAATAACTTGCACTTAGCTCTGTAACCCTTCTACAATCATGCACAAAGCAATACTAGAACTTATCTTACATCACATAGATAGGCTACCGTCCTCTTACTTACTTTGCCTAGACATCTATTTATACATACAAAAGTGGGCCTAAACGTGGGTGAACCCACGATCCGACATCCATTTCCCATTACATTGTCCCAAAACCCAAAAATGGGCCTGAAAGTGGGCCTAGATCCCATGATATCTTCTTTGTCTGGCGCTCCATCTTCGACAGGCTATCAAAGTCCCAAAAATGGTCAAATATGACCAAGTGTTCCTTGAAACTTGGTCAAGGGCCAACAATTACATGTTGTATATTTCTGTGTCTGCAGAGACGATTGGTATGGTTCTACTTCAGGAGGATGATGAGCTCCATGAACACGTCATCTACTATCTCAGTTAAAATTTAGTCAGTCCTGAGCTTAATTACTCTCACATTGAAAATCTAGCTTTGGTTGTCGTTCACACAGTTCAACAATTACATCACTATATATTACTTTGCAAGAATACGATGGTTGTCAATGTCAATCTGTTTCAATATGTCCTTACTAGACGTATCATCAAGGGAAAATATAATAAATGGATTGTCATCTTAAAAGAATTTGATCTCAACTTCGCTTTGGCCAAGTCTAAGAAATCAATAGTTTTTGTAGAGTTAATATCTGATTTTCCACGATAAGACAAGGATATTATTCATGTGGATTCGTTCGTAGACGAACACATTTTCCTTGTCTCATCATCTGATCCCTGGTATGGAGACATTGTTTTATATCTTCAAACCTTGAATTTCACTCATCATCTCTCATGAGATGATCGACGACATGTTAGATACCAGGACAAAAAGTATGCCATCATCGGTGACACTTTGTATCACCAAGGAGTAGATAATATCTTGCATCATTTCTTAACTCACGAGGAAGACAATTTAGTCCTAAACGATTGTCACAAAGGGGCTTGTGGTGCTCACCTATTCAGGCTCGTGACAACCCAAAATATCCTTCGAGCCGGTTATTTCTAGCCCACTATCTTTAAATATTGTATCGAAGCGGTTAAAAAGTGTCACCCCTGCCAGGTGTTCACTCGGAAAATACACTCGCATCCATCCCCTCTTCACCCAGTCATCATTGTCGGTCCCTTCACCAAGTGGTGGGTAGATTTCGTTGATTGAAACCTAACTTTGGCAGGGGGGCATCAACACATTATCGTGGTCATCAAATAATTTACTAAGTGGGCCAAGGCCATGACTACCTTAAAATCCAATGGGAAGACTGCAACCTTCTTTGTGTTTAACCAAATTATCACCCGATTCGGTATACCGAGTGAGATTGTCATTGATCATGGAAATCACTTTCAGAATGAAATGATGGTAGAACTAGCATCTAAGCTGGGGTTTAGACACAGTCATTCATCCCCTTATTAACCCTAGGAAAATGGGCAAGTAGAGGTTGTCAACAAGTCTCTCAAGACCATTTTGCAAAAAACTGTCAATTAGAGTAATTCCAATTGACACATCATGCTATATCCCGCGCTTTGGGCATACCGAACCTCGGTTAAGACTGCCACCATTTTTTTCCCTTTTTAGTTAGTGCACGGTGTGGAGTCGATCCTTCTTGTTGAATGCAAAATCCCTTCTCTGAAGTTGGCATTCGAGCTCCTACTTGACACGTCAGATTTAGAGAGATGCCTTGTGCACCTAGAGAGTCTTGATGAGCAACGTCGAGACGCCTTTACAGATATCGAGGAAAACAAGAAACGTGTCAAGGTTCAGTACAACAAGTCTTTCTATCCCCAATTGTATGATGAGGGTGACTTGTTTGTATTATATGACCAATCCAAAGAACCGCCAGGGGAAGGAAATTTTAAACCCATGTGACACGGTAATTAGATCATACAACATGTCCTAGAAAAAGGAGCTGAAAATTAGAATATTATGAAGGTAATAAGTTGGTCGAGCCTAGAAATGGGCTCTACTTGAAAAGGTACTACACTTGAGCCCTAGGTTTGGGAGGAACTCTTTTTATACTAATGTAAATTTAGTGTATACATGTCTCTTTTCTCCTTTTCTTTTGTCTTTAGCTTGCTTATCAATTTTTCCCTTTGTTGGCATATGTCAACGTAGTCTTTGGTCTACCTAGGATTCACAGATGGATCGAGTCATCATACATAGAACTTGGCTTCCACCACTTGGGTGGTTTACTCACCCGAGGGCCTGCTGCTATCTTTAGGTGGCGCATGCCTAGGGCCATCCACGAATAATGTGGTCGAATATAGCATCGTCATAAAACTTTTGCGTGATGCTATATCGCATGGCATTCACTTTTAGAAGTTTTCTTGGATTCCCAGTTAGTAGTATGTCATTTGAACAATTGTTACCACGTGCATAATCCTATTTTACTCTGTCGATTCCTACAGGTACATCTTTTAGAACGACAATTTGATTTTATTACATATTATCAAATTCTTAGGAGTTCTAATCATGTATCTAATGCCTATGCTAACTACGTTTTATATTGCCATTTGGTAGATTAATAAAGCAAAGAAAACCATTAAATCAATGTACATATTTTAAGATATAAGTAAAACCGAAGATTTTTTTTATATATTTCAAAATATGTTGTTCATATTACAAAATTGGGGCTAAAAACCTAAATACACATATACAGATGGTATAAATATCCCACGACATCTATGCATGTGGTGTCGGATGTGCATCATGGTAGAAAACCATGGCGTTTGCGAGATGCCAGAAGAGTCGTACCCATTCTCTAGGTACACCAACCACCTGTCGCGGCATGGATTCAGGTAGATCCTCCACCTGAACCACAGGAATCCTCTATGTCAAACGAGACAGGTTTCCCTGCACGTTTTGTAAGACTCTCTTTGCTTCTCCTCCTACTACCTCATCTCCCCGGTTCCTCCATCTATGTCATAGGAATCCCTCTGGTCGTCATGGACCCACATCTACAATTACACAAGTGTCTAGTTAATACTCAAACACCATCTCAAAAATATTTTGGTTCCTTAAATACAAAAATACAAAAAAAATGAAATATTTAAAAATATTTTGTTACCTATATCACCATAGGCGGTCCTTGGTGGAAGTGGCATATCAATATCTCCTCAGAAATCAATCCCCACATAGGGATAGTCATCCAACGCAATAATCTTCCGCCACCACTGGAAGAAAAAATCATCATTGTAGGGTGTGTTCACCCTACCTCCCCCCTGTCGTCTCATGACCTCGATCCATCATACCATGGCCGGATTGCGTGGTACTCTAGGAAGAATATCCACTCTAGGTCCCATACCTGGAACCCGCTCGAAAAATAAGCTCCAAAGAATAGAGGCAAACCCGAAGTTTCTCTTACTCCCTTGTTTACACTCTGTGAAATGACCTTTCATATTGGTCAGCATTGAGGTACAACAGTTGTAGACAGTGGGTCTAGCACACTCTACTACGTAAAACATGAGCGGCCTCGATGATTTATGTAACGAGGCCAAACATATGATCCTGGTAAGCACAGGCACTATGATCTTCAAACTGAGATTACTTATTTCCCGGATGGGGACTTGACTTCCCACCTTGGGAGTCCCTGCTATACAGTGGGCATCGATATACTCTTCGATATTCATCCCACTCCCTACTCTGCGTGAATTAAGGTTCACAAACTCCCCTCGGTGGGATAGACCAATCAAGAAGTATGTGTCCTCTACTTTGAACCTCAGTGGTTGTCCATTGAGGATAAAGATTTTACTACCAAGGTCCTAGTAACCCACCAACATCTCCAATAACCTCACTTGATCCCTCATTCCTTTGAAAGCCCAAAATTTGTACAAACCACATCTTTTTAAAGCTGCTTGAGCCATCGAATCTCATTCAATAGTTGCATCTATCTCCTCATGCTCTCTCTCTCTCTCTCCATTATAGGACCATCCTGCAAAAACAAATCAAAATTTTTTGAGTTAAACACCCTTTTTTGGCCATTTCTGTACCTATACATGACCTTCCTTGCACACAGTCGCATCTAGGGATTGATACATGCACCCTGTAGTTCACACTAGGGTGTATACCTTGTCATACACGTGACCCTAACAAAGGATACCCGTGTACACCAAAAATCCTAATTTACGCCCTCAAAAACTAAAAATTGGAACCTAATTGTTGGCCCTTGGTTATGAAAGGAAACAGAGAACAAGGAAGAAAAGGTAAAAAATGAACTTTGTAGGAGACACAGTGACTGTCATTGGGTCAAAGTGAGCAAAAGAGCAGAAAAGATGGAATGAAGTGTGGAAAAGTAATTCATTGGATGAAGAGATCGAGGATGACAGATCAACAAGGAAGATGGACTGAGGATGACTCAGGAAGTGGAAAAAGCCACCATTGGATGCTTTGGAGCACTGCATGAGAAGGAAGAAAAGACAGGCTGGCGAAGTCCAGAAAACGTGGAGCAAGTTGACCTAGGGTCTTAGACACCTAGGTTTTTGGTAATTAGGGTTTTGACACCTAGGTTTCATCCTAAGTCTATCGGTGAGGTATTGTAATGTATAAATAAAGGTCAAGAGGACCTGGGTCGGGAGGTATGATATTGTTATTGATTTATCTATATTGTTGTGGTGAGAGGTGATTGTATTTTGAGACATAAGTGATAAGGATGAGAGCCTTCTGGTATTGTAAGATCTTCAATTGGGTGTGAAGATCAGATCCTGCAAATGGGTGCACAGGAAGGGGGAGAGCAAGAGAGAAGGAGAGAGAGGATCTGTTGGCCAAGAGCGCAAATTGAAACTGTAATATTTATCTTAATATATCATAAGCAAAGTTATGTGGACGTATCCCTAAAGAGAGGGTGAACCACGTATATTTTGTGTTGTGTGAGTGATTAATGCTTTGATCTCTGTCCGTATTATACTATTATTTGCATTACTATGTTAGATCAAGATCTATAACTGCGTAGAGTAGATCTCGCTGATAAGTGATATATGAATATTGTGATTGTTGTTATACAAGATCCACTTGATATTCCCCTTGGTTGTAGGCATCTTTGTCCTGCAACTCCCTTATCACTGGCTCGGATGAGACTGCATCTGATTCATAGGTGTTTCGGAAAGGGCCAGTAGCTAAGGCTTGTTGGTGCACTCTTGGAGTGAACCCTGGGTCTTCCCCTGTGCCAAAAAATGGTTTCGTTGTTGGGACAAGAATATTTTAAAGGAAATTTCAAGGTGGTTCCCATCGAAGAAAGAGATTCAAAAGTGGATAGAGGATCAAGAGAAGGACTTCGATGAAGCCTAGAACAAGAACCCTAAACTGCGTACTGAAGATCGGCTACAAAGATACATCTTCACCGACATTCACGAGATCTTTTTTGGAGGAATCCATCAGGAGCTACACGAGTGGTTGGCTAGGTTATGTGACACACAGTTTGAGATCAGATCTATACCTCCTATGGTTTGGACACCAACGCTGATCCAGAAGGTCAAGAGAGTTGATAACGCCATATCTCGAGCCGTATATCATTGGTTTGACAGTACCATTAGAGGGTATATAACTGAATTCATTGTTGACAGAAGAGAATCATATAGCCAGGCAGAGAGATACTTCTTCAAAGGACCCAAAGGAAAAAAAATTCATTTTCTGAAGTTAAGAATCAAGATAGTCTTGCATGAAAACCACATATTAAAAATACAGTAGACTGGCTGGATGTGAAAAGGCTAATGTTCATAAATTCAGACAACAACAGTGACACAGAAGCTGGACATATGCATAGTGGAAAAGTATTCCAAGGGGTTCACCTTGATAACTTGTTTAAGAAAAACTATGGAGAAGAGGGTTTCTACAGCGGAGAAGAGGTAGATCTAACCGATGAAGAACATCCAGAGCCCACTAGAACAGAAGAAGGGGAAGCTGAAAAACTGTGCCAAAGAGAGCCAGAAAACTCAAGAATTGCACAGACTACTGAAGTAAGTAACATTAATCCTGTTGTTGTCCCAACAATATTTAGCAGTCAGAATAGTCAAAACCACCAGAATATTTAGAGTACTATTACTAGTAGCTCAGCATCTACTCAGACAAGAAGCCTAATCATCTCTATTGCAGATGAAATGAGACTCCCTATATTTAGAGGAGATGGATCTGAAGATCTAGATCAACATTGGTTTCTTTACGAAGCCGTATGGAATATTAAAAGTATCACCGATGAAGCCATCAAGAGAACCCAGTGCAACACTACGCTAAGGGAACGCGCACTGATCTGGTACATGAAACTTGTCCAAGGACTGGCACAGCCTAAGCCCTTGAATGAGATCAAGAATGCATTGATTTTAGATTTTAATAAACCTAAGTTGGAGTCACAATGTATTTAAAAACTAAAAGAGATTAAATAAAGGGTAGAATAACCTATTTGGGAGTTCGACCAGAGATTCAAGACACTGAGAGGCTGAATAACTTTTCAAATCCCCAATGAACAGAACAAAGAATGGTTCATTGTTGTGTTGTTACCACACACAAGAGTCCCTCTGATGCAACAGAAGATTGCATCACAGGAAGAATATTTGGAGATCGCCATGAAGCTTGAATCAACACTGATGGGAGAATCTAGCTCAGGCATTAGCCAGATCATGAGCCAGCTAACTAGTTTGTCTTTGCAGGTCGAGGATATGAAGAAAGATAAGGGAAAATACAAAAGGGAAGATATGTGGTGTGTAATATGCATATTTGAAGGCCATGATAAGGAAAATTGTCCCTTATTTAATGATTACTTGGCCTTGAGGACATCAAGCCCCTTGAAGCAAGTTAACCTACCCTCGTTCAATGCATGACGAAATAGGCATCACCCAGGTGAGTGATACTACATGCAGAAGTATGTTCAGACACCCACAAACTTGTATTGTACATTATGTAAATCAGTGGGGCACGATGATTGAGATTGTAGAGCTTATGATCTCATGCATGAAAGGTCGAGGGACATATACAAGATTCAAGTTGAAGTACAACAAGAAGGAAACACTCCACAGTACAACTCTCCGGGGAGAGGAAACTTCAATCCTCACAGTGGATACAGAGAATGAGGATGAGGAGGAGGTGTGGACCGAGGCCAAGGACAAATAATCTATTACAACTATGCAAATCCATGACATTTAGCAAGGGATTGTCAGAATCCTTTCACAACCTATAGTTACTGTAACTCCTTGGAGCATGTCATAGAGGAATGCTCTGTGTTGTTGGCTAAACTTTAGGAAAGATGAGGACCTCAGCAGAACCCACAAGTACAATTGATATATGTTGAACCTTGTGGAGAAGACCCTAGAGTTGTTGTTATCACTCGAGGAGGCACTGCTACAGGAAAAGACAGAACAGCCCCAGCAAAGACTGAAAAACAACAACGGAGTTAGGAAATCTATAGAAAATACCCCAATGTTCGATGTTAATAAACAAAGACAGATATTTGAGGAGGAAAGAAAAGAGTTCAAAAGAGGTCAAGGATATTCATCAAAGAGACAACCAGAAATCAAAGAATATGGCATGCCTCAGGCATTTGATCTGCTTGAATTGCCAACAAAAGGGAAAGAGGTAAGCAAACTCATGGAATTTTTGTGCACTTGTGTTAAGTTGATTCAAGATAAAGGTGTTGTACAAGAATTACAAGATTTAATCAAGCAGTATGAGCTAGGAAAGATAGACCCCTTACTAAATAGGGAAGTGCACCAAATTGGAAAAAGGAGAAGGAAAAATAAAGAATTACACTTGAATGCTCAGATAGGAGAGAATGAGATAGACTATGTGGTCCTCGACTTAGGGTTGGAGGTCAATTTCATGACAAAGAAAAATTGGACACTAATGGGCAAACCGAAGTTGGTCTATTCACCTATCAGGCTTCGCATAGCTAATCAGCAAGCTTTCAACCCATTTGGATGATTATAGCATGTCCCAGTGGACATCGATGGAGTAAGAACCTTTGCAGATTTTGAGGTAATTGAAATTGTTGTTGGTAGTTTCCCTTACCCTGCATTGTTAGGAATTGATTGGGACTTCAACAATTCTACTATTGTTGATATAAAGAAAATACGCATGACATTTGAGAGAGCTGGCCTTAGGGTCATTGCACCTTTAGATCCAAATGAGGGTCCAAGATATACATAGCCTATCAGAGAAGAATACCACACATTTGAACTGGAAAACATCTACAAATTAACAGCCAGACAACAGGATTATATCAATCCCTAGAGCTGACAGGAATCTAAGCTGGTGAAGTGACAACACATGTTCATCTGACTCAAAATAAGCATTGGAGAAATGGCAGAACCAGATGTATGAAGTATCTACAAGAAGATGTGTTAGGATAACTAGAGAAGTTCGTTGGATTAGCATAACAGTGAGTAATCTACCCACATTTGATGGGCTAAACCTCTTAGATAAATTCTTATCAGAATTTGAGACAAGTGTACCAACACAACAGAGGTTGTTGGCAATGGATGAGGCCATGAAAGCCACACCAGCAATATGGTGGGGACACATAAAATAAATATTATAGACTGGACACAATGTCAAACTTTGATGACAACGCGGTTCTCAGAACAAGCAGTAAGATGCGAAGTGAGGTACGCAGGTCGAAGTTTCCCAAAGGACCATGTACACGGCTGCGAAGAGGCCTGGAGTGAATTTCCTAGAGAACAATGGGTACACATATTCATCAATACGCTGGATACCACCTTGATTAACTGGTACCTTCAAGAAGAGATGTGCCTCGTCTCTTCAAAATGGGAAGGTATGATCCAGAATTTTATAACCACCTTTTTGTTTGAAAGTGAATTTCCTTAAGTAGATCAATAACTACAGATAGTGAGACGGAAATTATTTAAGGAGGCATCTGGCCTCCCTTTGGAGAAGGAAGAGGATGAATGGACTGTGCCCCTCCAAAAACTGCAGTTCTACTACAACATTAATGCCGACAAAGACGATGATCCAAGGAAGGTGACTATCATAGAAACAGAAGGCGAGAGAGATGTGGAAGGACCGGAAGTTGAACTGCCATTCATTGGACAACCAATAAAGATAAAGAAAGTCAATATTGGGACAGAGGAGACACCAAATCTTTCCAATGTCAGAGATTACTAAGACACTGCTACCATTGACAAAATCACAGAATTATTGCACGTGTATCAGGACTTGTTCCCGACCAATTTCATTGATATGAAGGGTATCAAAGGACCTATGGGAGAGATGAGAATACCTTTAAAACCAGGTGCAAAGCCATTGAAACAAATACCATACAGATTGAGCCCAAAATATAAGGAAAAAGTAAAGATTGAGCTCGACATTATGTTAGAAGCAGGGACTATTGAACCTCTCGAGGAGTCGGAGTGGATTAGCCCTATGGTGGTGCAAGACAAGAAGACAGGTAAGATCAGGATCTGCTTAGATCTTAGGAAGTTGAATGATGCTTGTCTTCATGATCCTTTCCCATATCCATGTAGGAATTCGATCTTGGTCAGTCTTAGAGCCTGGGAATTCTTCCTTTCTTCTTTCTTTCAATTCCTTTGAATCTATACATACTATATAAATGAAATTACTCATTTATCTTTATATTTAAAACAATAACTCTAGAATATTTTGGGTTATATCAATATTATAAGGGAAATAATTTAAGGTGAGGCAACTTTGTGTTTCAGTATCCTATGTGTAAATATCACTAGCTAGAGTGATCATGAGATGAGATCCTTTAAACACCAGTATCCACACTTAATATCCAAGACTAAAATTTTTGGATGCTTCAAAGAATCTTGATTCCATACACAAATCCTAGCATAGTCGAGGTTGAAGCTTATGATGGACCCAATATATCCACAAAAACAAAATTTTCAATGTTTTAACCTACAATTCCCAAAATTTCAAACAAACAAGGGAGCTCAAGAATCACTCACGAATTTCTCATAAAATCACTATGTCAATACCCATTTTAACTTTTTGTGTGTTATCCCTCGAGATGTTTCAGGGTATTAATGGAATGATGTCGAGGCACCCCATGAGATAAGACTCAGAACGAGCCTTAAATCCATGCATGTAACAATAGAAATAGTGAAACAATATGGGATAAGTTTTTATATCTCTCTTATAGAGCTCTTGGCCCTCAAACAATCCCATATCAAATATCAAAACATTCAATCTTGAGAGGCAATTTTCCATGAGTGCTTCAAAAAATTATATTTTAAAGGTAGTGAGTGATGGATTTAGAAGAAATACACAATAAACATGTGAGGTATATTTAAGGTGAATCTCACATTTTATGGAAAGAACAACATGTTGATAAATTACGAATTCAATTGTTCTAAAAATTGTATCAGGTCATTAAATCATGCATCAAACAATAAAAATTTCCATACATTTAAATCCATGGAGGCACCCTCTACATATCATTAAACACATGAAACAATGACAAGAAGTGGTCATACTTTCAAAGGAAATCACTTCAATATCATAAGCTATACAACACATAGTTACACTAAACACGTCATAAAAATTGATGCTCGAGATTTTATTAATGGTGATCAGATAGAAGAAGGAAAAAATGGGATGGTGACATTACAAGAACACATGCAGCAAGGAAACATAGAATTTAGCATAAGATAGGGGATGAATCTATTAAAGCATTCAACCTTAAAATTCTATTTGTGTCTGATGGGATCCTAGTCAAACAAATTTGGTTATAAGAAACTATTAAATTCTCCAAAGTGTCAACCTCTACAAAATGAATGCTCCTTTTCTTTTATCCTCACTCTTTTCTTTAAAACTTCTTATTGGTATTTCTTACTGACCCTTGATTTAATAATACCATTATCTCCGTTGTTTCCAACAGTTCTTACAACTAGAAAAATTATGACACAAAAGATTCCATAACAATTGATTTCACTGGGCTCACCAAGAACTACTTGACTCACCTTGTTTTCCCATAGGAAACTTGAGAAATTGACACATGTACTGCCATTTTCTTCCTATTGGGTAATCATTCTTATTCATATTTCATACCATTTCATCAATATTAGTGTACCTTTCATATGATGTTTGAGGAATATGAGTAAATACTCCTTTCAGTTGATGTAGGATATCGATGTCTCTTGCAATCAATTCCATAACATATTTCCTGAACAAGACTCCAAATAACTTATCAAATCGTTTATCATAATTACTTTTATATTCTAGTAGTTATGTATGCATTTCTTGAGAGAGAATATATCCATTTCTCCCCCCCCCCCCCAAAGGGGGAGGTAATCCTAGAGTGATGATACCCTTGAATATTATCTTGAACGAGGATACGTCATCTTCCATCTCACTCATCCTACTATCAACATTCTAAAACTGTTTCCTTTTTGTGAGAAAATTCTTAGCATCAATGATGATATTGGTCTTATATTTAAAGTTAAGATCATGAAGTTGTCCTTTGCATCTCCCATTTAGGAATTTGATGATCTCGTTGGTGAGGTTAGGATTATTTTCTAGTTCAGTATTTACCTGAACTATGTCATTCTTGGTTGATTTAATCAACTCCATCTCATCTCCTACCAGAGAGAAGTGTGTCAAATTTTCATTTATTAGGCTGCCTATTTGATCCAAGATTACATATTTAGTTTCCTTCAATGTTGGATTCCCTATAGATATTCTCTGTAATATTTCTATTCCTTTCATAGATTCATATTTACCTGTATTCAACTTACACACGGGTACTTCTCTTTTTTTAACGTGTTCCTCTTGTTCTATAATATTATAATTCGTGTTTCTCAATTGAGTGTTTAGGGAAGCTAACTCTATTTCTTTAATTCTGAGGTTAGACATCACTTTAGCCAGAACCTCAGCCACTTCTCTCGCCTTCTATGGAACTCTGGTTGAGTAAACATGTTGATTCTTTAGCAAAAAAAATTATATTTTTAATACCTCAAATTCCCTCTGCATCTGCATATTCTCTTCATATTTTTCCTTCAATTCCAGGAACATGTTTTCCTTTTCTTTGAAACTATCCTATAACTATGGTTTTTTAACATGTTTAGCTTCAGGCATGTTGAACCTCTTCTTCGGTGCTTTTATATCTCTGTATTTTTGTTTTAGTATATCTTCAAACACTTTTGGATATTTAGGATATGCACCCAAGGATATTATCATCCTTTCCACCCTAGTTTTATTATCTTAGTACTTATATTTTCTTTCCTCGGATGCTTGTATATTTTAAGTGCAATTGCCTTCATTTCCTTATCACTTAAAGAGGATTGCAAAACTCCTTGATACAACATATCACTCACTTGTTGATGAAAATCGACCAAGTAAGGAGATTTGATACCCTTTTTCTTAAACTTGATTTGATTCATTTTGTAGTCTACTAGAGAAAGTGGCTTATGTACCTTTGCCTCTAAAAAAGATAGATTTAAGGTGCCCACTTTATGATATTCTTATATTATCAACCTTGTTGATGGATATTCTTATCCTCCTGCAGAGGAATACAATTATCTCTGGGACTATTTTTGTATGTCTTTATATCCTTATAGTGGGAGAAAATAGTGGGTGGCTTCTCTGATATTCCCTCATCGATGGTTTCTTGTTGGAGTGATCCTACTGATAACATGGCTGATGGAAAATTCTCAACAATAATGGGTGGACCCTGAGGTTATAACTCTTCCAGAGTTATATGTAATATTCATTTATATTTACTTAGGACGTTTGAAAATATTTCTTCCTCTTCTTCTTATTCCTGGTCCTCCAGGTCAAATCCTTTGAGCTTCTTTCTCTGAGGTTGACCTGCTGCTAATTCTGATTGAAGGTATGATACTGGATGTTTCAAGGATTTAACAACCACAACTAAATTGAATTGGGAGAACAAGACCAATGAGTGAGGGGCCTCTTTCTATAAAATTTATCTGACCTCTTCCCAAGATTCCATATTTGTTGTTTACTCTATTTCTCCCCTTGAATTATGTTTATAAGTGGATATTATAGTTTAAATCACTCCATGTGGGTCCTGTACCCACTTGTCTTCTTTTTCAAAATCAAACAGGCTCAATAATTCTTCATCCTTAGAAAAAGTTTTTCTTTTTTGTACCAAGAAGGGACCAACTTCATCTGGTAATGTAAAAGTAATTTCTTTCATATGTTGGCCAAATATGAAATGATCATATAGAAACATGTTTCTACTATATTCTAGAGGCATTAATCTGGGTGCGAGGAAAGATGGAAGTCTAAAAGGTTCCTGTGAGAAACCATAAACTATGATGAAAATACAGTATTGGGCTAGGTACCAATCTATGGTCTTGGTATATTTACTCAATTGTAGTAGACACTTTGTTTTTGGGGAAAATATTAGTGGAGGGGAACCACTAACGATGTTGTATATGGCCTTCATGCAATGATTGACATAATGGCTAAAACTCTAAATTTGATCATGCGTTTTCACATTCTAGGGCCACTCAACTATCGAATTAAGATTCCCCTCTTCATCTGTGATTTCAACCCTTGAAATAATAATTATTCTGATATAGTATGAGATAGACCAGGTATTATTAGTACACAAAGCATAAAGTATTGTGGAAATTCTCTAATTGTATCTCAATGGATTATTTTGACAATATGCAAAAGTCTAATCTTGGGGGAGTCATGGAATCTGCATATAAGAGGAGGGAGAAAATCCCAAGAGAAACATTATCCATAACCCTATCATGGTCCCAAACCAATGCTTGACAAATGGTGATTAGGGCATGTTGAATGTTTTGTGGGAAAATATCAGCTAGGATGTTGGTTGAGAGGATTAGTAATGGAGAGTTGGGGCGTAAAAGGACTCTGAGTAAATTCTCTTTATCAACCTAAGGAATCACCTGGTATGCGAACTAAAGTGTATGTTCTTGCACAAATTTAGAGGGTTCTTCTAAGAAGAAGAGGATTTTAGCTAGGGCTTCTGGTGATAATTGAAAACAACCCATTGTTTATCTCTGCACAATATCTTACATTTGGGAGCTTGGTAATTGGCAGGGCACTAGTGAAATACATCGAGAGAATTGAATGGTTGTGGTATGTTGGAACAGATTAGGTTTGAATCCCATAAATTCATACAGTCTTGGTCGCATTTGGAATCTACCTGGGTGAGACTAATTACTTTAAGTAGGTCAGGACAAGACACAATTGGGTCAAAAATTTCATTATCTCTGTCAATTAGGGGTTCATCAATGTCAAGTATTTTCTTGGGAGGTTGAGGTTTCCTAGGGATTGATGTAGATTACATTTGGGAAGATGCAAAGAGATGAAGGCACAATGAATTGAAAAGGGATGGAAGGGTTATGACTTACCCTAGAATAAAATTGCATAGGTATGATCCTGAAAGTATCTACTCGATATCCTTCTTTGTTTGAAAATGGTGAGTGTGTATTTTGTAACTTTGGAATGAGTAATATTTTTTGGACCGAATAGATTTTATATTATTTTTTTTACTCTTTATATCGCCATGCATTGCCTTCGATCCAGATGAAATTTTTTCAAAAAATCCCTAAAGCTCAAGAATTTGGGTGACATCATGCTAATGCCATCATGGTCCCATGGACACATGGAAATAGCTTGCCCATCCATGTTGGAAATGATGTGGTGTTGGTTGAGGTAGCTAGTCATTTAAGCTTGATGTTCTCACGATCATGACTGGACATCCCTTTTGGTATGAAGGAGGGGATATGAAGTTAGCTCCAGCTAGCAATAAATGAGAGTGCATGTGAGTACAGGATAGTAAATGGAGAGGTGGTTATAAAAAAATGAAATATAGTTGTCATGACCTAGCGATAGTGGTTTGGATCATCATACCCTTGCAATGTGACACCATTCATTCTTCAACATGTGGCTCTCAAAACCACCATCACACCTCAATTGTGCACTAACACCCATGCACTTTTTTGGTGCAGCATGCATCTTCAACCGCAGATCAGGCTCACTTGTTTCCATTGGATAATAGAACCCACACCTTCACCGACACTTTCTCCTTAAACCTTGGTTATATGATAGTCGCATTTGAAAAAGGATTAATCCTTCTTTACGTGAGATAACCCCCTTTTTGTATTCGCAATAAGCACCTAGGCAATTGATGTTGGAATATTCACCAATAATGAGAGCGGGGGTGAATCAATATTAAGAACCTTTTAAAATTTTCAACCATAACATGTAAACATTAAGTTATCAACAATTCCATTCACTTATCATTGCATTTAACATATCATAAAACTATAACCACAAATGCATAGTACACGAGATTTTAATGTGGAAACCCAAATGGGAGAAAACCTCAAAACAATTTTTAATATATATCTTGAATATTGCATCCACATGAAGCACCAACTTCCAAACTTCTACAACACCAACTAGAAGGAGGAATCAACCCCCTATTTATAGGCTCCAACCTAAAGGAATCTACAACTCCCTAAGTTCTCCAAAATCAAATGGAAGGAGGCTCCAACACCCTAGCTTACAGGCTCCAACATGAAGGAATCTCCAACTCCCTAGATTCTCCAACACCAATTGGAAGTAGGCTCCAATCCCCTATTTTATAGGCTCCAACTTGAAGGAATATACAACTCCCTAGATTCTCTAGCACCAACTAGAAGGAGGCTCCAACCCCCTAGTTTTATGAGCACCAACTCAAAGGAAGATAAAAATCCCCTACAAGCACCAACCTACCATTTGAAGACTCCAATCTTCCATTGCACCATCCAACCTCCTAGAAATATAAATAAGAGACTCAACTTGTCACTATAATTGTCATTGATACTAATACAACCTCATCATCAACCTATCATTTATCATCATCATCAACCTCTCACTGTTACTGATATTGATACATCATCATCATCATCATCATGTCACTATTATTGTCACTGATACAAATAAATCATCATCATAAAAACTGGTTCAACCACGTAAATCTTATGCCAAGATCACCAATAACATCCTCCAAATCATATGCCCAATATAATCAAGATATGCATCAAACTATGTATCAAATATTCCTCAAACATGTCCCATAACATACATGATATGTACCAAAGCATAAACCCAAATTCTCCAAGACATGCCACAAACAATGTCCCAAAATATCCAAGATATACCTCAAGCTTGTACCAAACGTCAAAGATATGCCTCAAACAATGTGCCAAGCATATGCATCAAACATGTACCAAAATATCTAAGATATGAAACAAGCATAACTTGTGATACAAATTGTAAAACAAATAATGCACCATGTCTCTCAAATCATATGTCCAAAATCACCAAGACATGCCTCTAGCCATGCGCCAAATAATTTCAAGAAATGCCTCAAATCATATGCGAAAACTCTCCAAGATACCATCATCAAAACATACATAAAGACATACCTTTGATCATGTAACAACCTGATGCATAAGATATCATACCATCAGACTTTCCTCATATTAAGTGTAGAGAATATTTCTCCTTATTGAATCTTTCCTTCAGCCTCACTTGACAAAATTGGGAAACTAGAAAGGCCTCACATGATGAGTCATGTAAAACCTGTGGGTGCCTCGTTGGGTACCCTATGCCTAACCCGTGGGGATATGATCAATTAGGGTTATAAGAAACCCTTCTCACATATGTGGCTTTGAGACTTCATTTCTTCACACTCCTTCGCTACTTCAATTTCACCAAGAGATCACATACTTTCTTTATGAAACTTGCTTAGTCATAATGAGAGGCTCTTTGATGGGTATTTATACTTTTTCAAGTACCTCCTTTACTTGAATTTGAGCCGACCTGTAACTTCTTATTTTCAACATTTTTTCTCCTTTAATTAATTTTGGGGTCGACTTGTAACTTCTTATTAGAACTATTTAGGGGATTTTTAATCATACTTTGGGGCTTCATGTTTAAGAGGGTATAAATTCTCAATCATGAGGAACCACGTGGTGTACCACATACTGTTGGAAATGGCACGAAGAGGAATATCCATCTATGAAGGTTTTTCATGTAGTTATTGTGTCCTTCATGTTAGAAAAATAGGTGTGTTTGTTTCACCATAGATAATATCTCAATATTGTCACCCAACCATAGGAACAAATTCCACCCCAAAGCACCCTAACCTTGATAGATAGAATAATTATGGAATAAAACCCTATAACCAATAGACAACCAAGGTAGTGTGCCTCTCTCCAAAGCTAGCATACCAAGAAGAAATTCCAAACCATAACCAAGGAGAAATTCCAGCCATAACCAAATACCAAGTCACCACTGCAGCAGTTGTAACTCTCCTCCAATCATGCACACCACTTGTCCTTATGGAGTTATGTTATTGAGTGTGTCCAAATGAGCTCTAGATCCCTCTATTTATACTGCTCCAACTCACTTGACTGGGTTGACTTCTCTTCCTAGAGGCTTATAAATCAATATTAATTATTTTCTTGAGTTGACTTGTCTTCTAGGATTATTATCCAACGTTTTAAGGTTTCTTTTGCTTCTCGAAATATTCTAGTCTCGTAAAATGTTACACATAGAGGTTAATACCTCTTTCAACTACCAAAATATCAACATTCCCTCCTATATAGGGAGGTATTAAAGGAAATGGTCTTGATCACAAACAAACCATTCAACTAGTAGCAACAACATAGCCACATAGGTTATCTCATGATAACATCATGAGCATCATCACCACTATTAGTATCATATGATAGCATCAACTACATCATCTCTCAAGGCCATACTCCATCTGATTAATCAAGTATGTTGCTTAAAAAGTCACTCACTCAACAAAGTGATACAAGGACCATTCTTCTAATCTGGACATATGTCCTAGAAGAATAGTTGTCCCAATAGATGTTGAAAGTTCCACAATGGGATACAAGGATCATTATTATAATATCGACTTACATCCTAGAATAATGTGATTCCTCCCAAATGTTGAAATCCACCCTATGGGATACATAGACCATTCCTACAGGAATAACAGTCTCGACTATTTTCTAATTGGGTCATATGTGCCATAGAAACCAGTCTCTACCCACATGCCTTAGAAAATATCGTTCCTAAACCATTTTCCTAATAGGGACACAATATGTGCCTTAGGAAAATACCATTCCATGATATGTCAACAATATCTCAACTTGGACCATTCTCCATAGAGAGAATGTCTGTCCACCATCAATTTTTTTTGTCTAGACCATTCTCTGCCTGGAGAATTTCTATCCACCATCAAACTGACTATCCATCTAACTGGAAATCAACTCCAACACTAGTGGTAGTCTCCATGGCACTCAGATAGTAGCATACTACTGTTATAATACCATCCAATGGATCAAAACTATGTCTATCCATAGTAGTATACAACTATTATCTAGTGGTACAAAATCACTCCTAGTAGCACACAGATACTAACCAGTGACACACAATCACTACCAATGGATCACATCCACCATAGTAGCATGCACTGACTATACATAGACATACAGTCTTCACAACAATCATATCATCTAATATCAACCTATATAAACAATATCATCATACAAACTCAGTCATCTCGGCCATTCTTCCACTCACATCTGTAAGATCTAGAAGAACATCTACCCTTGGAAAGTTAAACATCATCCATGGGATATATGTACTATTCTTCCCAAGAATAGAAGAATAATTGTTCCTGATTTATGAAACTATACCATTCAACCTAATTGGGCCATTCTTCCAGCACTAATCACAATGCAACCTAGAGAGAATGATTCTTCCCTAGGGAATGATTATCCATGATTGTTGAACCTATACAATTCAACCTAATTGGTCCATTCTTCAAGCATTGATCACAGTGTAACTTGGAGAGAATGAGTCTACCCTAGGGAATGATTTTCCGGACCATTTCTTACATAAGTAATTGTCCTGCACCAAACTCCTATATTGGACTATTCTTCAAAACTTCTCACACTTGTGAACTTCAAAAGAATGACTTCCTGGAGAGGTAGACCATTCTTCTTGACCACTTCTCAGAGTGACTTCCAAGGAGAATTGTTTTCCTAGATTATTCCCCCACACTGGCCACAAGGTGAATCGCTATCTATGGTACTTCAACAATCTATCAGACCATTTTCATTACAAAAATGACTATCTTTTCTAGACCATTTTCCAAATTGGAATATGACTGTCCTTCAGAAATCTTGGACCATTTTCTAGACTAGAAAGTGACTTCCAAACTGGTACCATTTTCCAAACTCAAAATGATTTTCCATCAAGAATTTTGGACTACTTTATGGACTGGAAAGTGACTGTCCAACCTGGACCATTTTCCAAACTGGAAAATGACTTTCCATCAAGAAACTTGGACCACTTTATGGATTGGAAAGTGACTGTCCAACTTGGACCATTTTCCAAACTAGAAAATGACTTTCCATATATCAATAACATATCAATCCTCCCTCCCAACCTGGGGAGTAATCAATTCCCTTTCCAATAAGGAATTCATCTCCATGAGCCCTAAATTTTCCCTTAAGTACACAAACATTTCATCTTGGACAAAGGATTTACCAAAATATTTGTTATCTACTCATCAATGGAGATATATTGGAGAACCACTTTTTCCTTATAGAATTTATCACAAAAAAAATATTACTTGATCTCAATGTGCTTCGACCTGTCATGGAACATCGGGTTCTCTGAGAGCTTCACACAACTCTTATTATCACAACATATAATGGTTGAATCCAGGACCTAATCAAACAGTCCAAAAACTAGCTTACAAATCCACACTGATTTCGTACAACCATCACAAGTTGTAGTATACTTTGCTTTTGTAGTGTTGAGTGCAACTGACTTATGTTTCATTCTAGGCCATGATATCATGGAAAATGTCAAACTGAAACACATCCAAGAATCAATTCTTCTATTATATGCACTCCCTTCCCAATATGAATTGATAAATCCATACAGTTGTATGTCAAACGTCCCACAAAGACATTTCAAGGCATGCTTTGAAATTATTCGATTCTTATGGCTAGGTTCCACCTGGAAATATTTTCATAGCAAAGAAAATATCTACCTGAGTATTCTCCAAATACGTCAATGATCCATTCAATCATCGATACAGGGATGGGTCTACTAGAATAGAGTCTCTCAACTTCTTCAAATATGTCATCATGGGAGTTTAGTATGGATTTGTAATCCATTATCCCAGACTTTTGAAGAACTATTTCGATACACTTCCTCTTTCATAAGAAGTTTTCACCACACTTATTCTATACATGAGAGGCTCTGCACCAAGCTGCTTGAATCCATACAAGGTCTTCTTCCATCTTCATTCATGGCTCTCTTCCTGGTATACCTCAAAATCTTGAGGTTTATCTACATATGCTTCTTCTTCGATTAATTTATTGAGAAGAATAGTCTTTACATATATCTGATGTAAAATCCAACCCATGGATACTGCAAGAGATATAATGGCTTATATTAGCACTATAATTCACCCTTGGATTGCATCGAAGGTAAGACTAGTACCCATCAGAGTTTTTGGTGGATGTTGGTTTTATATGAGTGGAGGTCAACGGACAAAACTCAAAATATGAATGATGTTCAACACAGAACTGGAAAATAAATGCACATGGAAGTGAGGGCCACATTAACTTCAGTCAGTAAATTGTGTTAAAGAGAGAGCAGAGGGAAGAATTAGTGAGGGAGGTGAACGAGACTACTATGGGCATCAGAACTTCTAGCAGCGCTGAGAAGAAAAACACAAACTCAAGAGAATTATTGAGCTCGAGTTCAGACACTAGAATATGTCCAAACAACACAGTTACAACCATAAAATGGTCAAACCTCCATCATCCTGCAAATGCAACAACTCGACTGGATCTTCCATGCCTGACCCATCCAGTGTGAAAGGGAATAGAAACACCAGGAACTGAGTAAAACTGACCATGATACTGCTATAATCAAGCCTCCATTATAACATTATAATGATCCTCGACTGGATCATCCATGCCCGAGTGTTTTAAATAGATTTTATAGACAAAATGAAAATAAAAAGGAAGTTGACTTCTATTAACATGAAAGTCTCAAATCGATTACATAACCAGAGAAAAACGCTGGCATCACAAGCATTACAAAATTGGGAGCTCTACTCAACCATTTGACCACCTTAATCAAAACTACTTATTTATACTCAGAATAGTCCTTGACTATCAGGAGTGTGATCTAATCACTACATTCAAAGCATTGCGTCCGAGCAGTATTCTGCCAGAGTGTGTATGTATCCCTCTGTCAGAAGCGAGCTCATATCGGCATGGTTTTTGCAGGGAAACTTGTCCACAGTGGTACCACAAGCTGGCGGTGCAGTCCCCACGACCGGACCTTCCATGCCTTCCAATTACTTTGTGAGTCGAGGTTTCAACCACCAGTCCTTTCATTTATTAATTGAACCCTCGAGATCAAGATGAGGCTTAGTGCCTAGGAGGCAGCAACGTGCTACCTGGACTGATTTCCACATGTCACTATCGAATACATTCCTGGTGTCATGACCGATGACTGTGCCACATGTCCATACTGATGACTACCACTTATCCTCTTAAAATGACGACTGAGGCCTCCTTTGGGTCTCTAGGCTCTGAGAAACTGAAAACTTAAAATTATTTTTCCTTGAAGAAAAACATCCAGATTTAAGGATATGACAACATTTGCACTCCATAGATTGATGGTTGAGATCCCTTCATGGCTCCAGACTTCAGGGAAATCAAATCTCAAACCTCACCCTCTTCCATGTGCTTTTACCCAGAGCTATAGATCTGGCGATGCACGTCCTCTTCAATCAACGAATATGTTCTTGTTTTGTGACTTTGACCCCTTCAACCAGATCGAATAAACCTTTTTCTCCCTTATCGATCAACAATCGAGAGCTACTTCGGGTCTTTAGGTGTTTTGAAAGTGAAACATGAAAAACCCCGCGGAGGAAAAACCCCCAAAGCGAAGGATCTATTGCCACGTGCTTCGACACTTCAGGACTTCGGCCACTTCGAGACTTTGGGCACTTTGGGCCTTCAGGGCTTTGGGAGGAACATCCACTAATATCAACAACCCCCTATTGATATTGAGATAAATGGTCCACAATCACTGTGGGAGTTTGATCTTAGGCTCTTCAGAATTTTTATGCACTTCTCACTTCGAAACTCCCAAAGCTCATTTCCCCGAACGCTCGGATCGGTTGTCGCCTATCCCCCTCAAGATCAATGGATCATGCTTATTTTGTGGTTTTTCCCCAACACTATACTTCACGCAACTTTAAGGTTCTGAATTTCGATGAGCTGTTGATCTGAACTTCTCCAAGAATCTTTGTCGTTGAAAGACTAAACTGCCTACTTCTTGCGCTTCAAGCCCAAAATAGGTTGTTCTGAAAGCTGGATTTTTAACTCAAGGTTGATACTTTCTCAATAAAAGGACTAGGTCACTTTTTGACCCTTATACAGTCTTATGTGATAACATTTGGCTCCACAGGGGATGGCATTCTCCCTGTGAGCTGCCAAGAACGTGTAGTTCCAGTGCCTTAGTTGTTGGGTTATGGAGTCTAGCTCAAAACATTTTCCTGAAGGCTGACATGTACAGTATTACACTTATAAAAGGAAAAAAAAAATGCATGCTCCAGAAGGATCTTATTTATGTACAATCCTATACTAATTGATCATTACAAAGTGCTAGGTGAAAGCAAACTTCCACCATAGCCACCCAGACTTTCCGATGATAAATTTATTATCTTTACCATAGTTGATCCTCAAAAATCTAGAGAAGTATGAAAGAATAATGAGAACATGGATTGGAATTCTTCCCATACCCCCAAATGATGATAAGATGAATAATCCTACAGGCTCCAATGTTTTTTGAAAACATAGCTCTATATATGACCCCACAGGGTCACAAAATTTACAATCAAGGGAGCTCAACTGGTAAGAAATTACCTCTTGTTCTTCATTATTTCTCACCCGTTGTTTGATGCTGTCAGAGTGTACAGGTGGGTGAAGAACTGATGTAGGTTGGTCAATCCTAGGTGATATTTTCTCATTTACAAGCTCTGGACAAGAGATAAACTGCACATTTAGCTCATCCTTTTTGTGCTGCTATGTGTCTTCTGCAGGTCCAGGATGGTTGATTTCTACCCAATTCCTCTCCTCAATGAATAAAGGAAAAGGATCTATAGTGTGGTCTTGTAAATCTTCCATATCCATATCGAAATCTAATTCATGGTTGTCATACACAGGCTTCTTACTCCCCAAGTCAAAAAAATTTAAGGTAGGGATCTGCTCATTTATAGGCGTGGGACAAGAGGTAGACTACAAATTTATCTCTTCCATTTCTCCTTCATGGCTCTCCCAAGGATCTGATTCATAATCCTCATAAATAGGAACCAAGGAAAAGCTCTGATATTTATTATCTTCACTCTTCCTTGTTGTTGTTCAAGATCTGATTCATACTCAATATCTCCATGATCGGAATCTGAAACATACTGACAATCTTCTTTCTTATGAACATGCAAATTTTCAATATATTCTTGCATATGAACCCCCTTGCTAGCCCTGATGTTCTCTTCGACCTCTTCAGTATCTTCAAACAGGTGTCTTAAATATGGATATTTCCTCTCTCTCAGGAGAAGGACCAGCTTTGGATGTTGAGCCATGACATAGTACACCATGGAAACAGTCTCTGTGGGTCTGATATCCATAGGCATACTATGATAAACATTGTGAAACCTAATGTTGAAGATAGCCAAGCCTTCCTCTTCCCCTCTCCTCAAGGCATTAAACTCAAACCAATATTGATCTAGGGAATTGCTCTCACCCCAACACATAAAAAATGCATGGCATAGCTCAGTCTAGGAGCCAATAGAACGAGCTTCTAGACATCTAAACCACACAACAACATCTCCAAACAGCGATTGTGAGAACATCTTCATGGAAACATCATCATGAACAATCTCAAACTGATCGACAAAGCTCTAAAAGGCCTCCAAATGCCTCTCGGTTGTAATATGATCCTCTCTAGAAAACCAAGGAAGATACTCAAAGGAATAATGAGGATAAGGATGAACGTCATGTGGAAGCCTTAAAGGTTTAAACAAATTATTTATGATTTTAATTTGAAAACTAGTGGGATGATCATGAGGATTAACGAGTTGATGGCAAGGCTCGGCAAGAATAACAGAGGGTAACGAGATTTGAGAAGACGGTGAATTATTTTCAACCTCCTCAGGGCTGCAAGGTTGATCAATTTCAAGAGGATATGCAATACAAATCTCACTTTTATGGATAGGCAGAGGTGAAGAAACGATATCAATATCTACAACAAAAGAAGAGGGCATGTTTTCTTCTTCCAAGGATGGATAAATAAAGGAAGGCATATTATCATCTGAATATACAAAGAAGATGATAATCCTCTATATATGTGAAGGGAAAGAGAGAAATGAGCTAATAAACAAGAACACGATTTCATGAATAAATCTCATAAACTGATACCTGGTCTTCCCCTTTGGTATGGTCATATTTATGTCAACATGATCTTCCAGAGTGGAGTCTTTGATAGTGGAGTCGCTAGGTGCAAGTTGCAATCTTCAATGGTTCTGATGTCTGATGCACCTTTAGAATCAGAAGCTCGTTGTCATTCTTACCCAGGGAAATGTCTTCAATTCATTCCCCAGCAACGACGCCAATAATGTTAGCACTGGAAGTCACCCTCAGATTGCATCGAAGGTAAGCCTAGTACCCATCAGATTTTTTGGTGCATGTTGGTTTTATATGAGTGGAGTTCAATGGACAAAACTCAAAATATGAATGATGTTCAACACAGAACTAGACAAGAAATGCACAGGGAAGTGAGGTCCACATTAACTTCAGTCATTAAATTGCATTAAAGTGAGAGCAGAGGGAAGACTTAGTGAGGGAGGTGAATGAGATTGATATGGGCATCAGGCCTTCGAGCAGCTCTGAGAAGAAAAACCCAAACTCAAGATCATTCTTGAGCTCGAGTTCAGACACTGGAATATGTCCAAACAACACAATTACAACCATAAAATGATCAAACATCCATCATCCTGCAAATGCAACAGCTCGACTGGATCTTCCATGCCCGAGCCATCTAGTGTGAGAGGGAACAGAAACACTGGGAACTGAGTAAAAATGATGATGATACTACTATAATCAAACCTCCATTAGAACAGTATAATGATCCTCGACTGGATCATCCATTCCCAAGTGTTTTAAATAGAGTTTACAGAAAAAATGAAAAGAAATAGGAAGTTAACTTCTATTAACATGAAAGTCTCAAATCGATTACATAACTAGAGAACAACTCTGGCATCACAAGAATTACAAAATTGGGAGCTCTGCTCAACCAGTTAACCACCTTAACAAAATTTCAAAACTACTTATTTATACTCAAAACAATCCCCGACTATCAGGAGTGTGATCTGATCACTACATTCAAAGCATTTCATCCGAGCAGTCTTCTGTCAGTGTGCATGTATCCCTCTGTCAGATGCGAGCTCATATCAGCATGGTTTTTGCAGGGAAATTTGTCCACAGCAGTACCACAAGTTGACGGTTCAATCCCGACGTCCGAACCTTCCATGCCTTCCAATTATTGAGTGACTCGAGGTTTCAACCATGAGTCCTTTCATTTATTAACTGAACCCTCGAGATCAGGATGAGCCTTAGTTCCTAGGGGATAGCCATGTACTGCTTGGACTAAGTGCCACATGCCATTACTAAATAGTTTCCTTGTGTCATGATCGACGAGTGCGCCACATGTCCATACTGATGACTACCACATATCCTCTTAAAACGATGACTGAGATCTCCTTTGGGTCTCCGGGCTCTGGGAAACTAAAAACTGAAACTTAATTTTTCCTTGAAGAAAAACATCTGGAGTTAAGGATCTGATGACTTGTGGCCTCCAGAGATTGATGGTTGAGATCCCTTCATGGCTCCAAACTTCAGTGAAATCAAATCTCAAACCTCAACCTATTCCATGCACTTTTACCCGGAATTATAGATATGGCAACACGTGTCCTCTTCAATCAATGAATTTGTTCCTGTTTTGGGACTTTGACCCCTTCAACCAGATCAACAACCCTTCTTCTCCCTTCTTGATCAATGATTGAGAGCTACTTCAGGTCTTCGGGTGTTTTGAAAGTGAAACATGAAAAACCCTACGGAGGAAAAACCCCTGAAACGAAGGATATGTTGCAACGTACTTCGACACTTTAGGACTTCAGCCATTTCGGGACTTTTGGCGCTTCAAGAATTTGGGAGGCACTTCCGCTAAGATCAACGAACCCCTATTGATTTTGAGATCAATGGTCCATGATTTCTGTGGGAGTTCGAGATTTGTCTCTTAGGAATTTTTATGCACTTCTCACTTCGAAACTCCCGAAGCTCATTTCCTTGAATGCTTGGATCGTCTACCACCTGTCCCCCTCAAGATCAATGGCTCATGCTTACTTCAGGGTTTTTCCCCAACATTATACTTCACGCAACTTTAAGGTTCTGAATGTCGGTGAGCCTCTGATTTGAACTGCTCAAGGAATCTTCGTCATTGAAAGACTAAACTGCATGTTTCTTGCACTTCAAGCCTGAAATAGACTGTTCTGAAAGATAAGTTTTGAGATCAAGGTTGATACCTATGCAAGCAAAGGACTAGGTCACTTTGTGACCCTTAGACAGTCTTATGTGATAATAACTTAGGTAGAGGTATATCTGGTTACTAGAACAAGTTGTCATCATAGTCTTCTCCCTCCTTCTTGGAGAACCCTCTAGCCTCGAATCTTGCCTTGTACCTATCAAAAACTCCATTTATAAATCTTCACAGATTCTTCAATGGACCATATCATTGAGGATTAGCTCCCTCCTAATTCGGGCTTCGTGCATGAATGAAAAATATCTAGAACTTCCTTTTTTTTATTCTGAGATTGCATGTTTATGGAATTATGCAATCAATTCCCTCTATCTGAGAGAGTCCATGCTTTTGTCTACTACATCTCTCTTTGCTTTCTACAAAGTGACAACTTTCGTAAATATTGTTCATGAAGGTTTGTCAACATATTTCAAAAGGGTACCTGCCCTGAACAAGATAAGAAACAAAAGAAAGATCCAAGACAATATGTTTATGATAGGAAATGGAAACAAAAATAAGGACAAGGATAGAGGCAATTGCTACAATCCTAGAAACACATCTTCATGATAGCCTTCATGAAATAACCTTCCCAAGACAACAACAAAAATAGTTTTTCTAATACAAAATATTTCATATGAACGATATTTTCTTTGTATCATTACTAAGATGATCTTGTCCAAGAACAAGAACAAGAAATATCTCTTAGAGGATGTGTTAGTTCATGCTTACAAATAAGTACATTGAGTAGTATAAGCTTACTAAGTACTTATCAATACTCACTTAAGTCAAAAAAATAAAGATGTCAAAATTGAAATGCAAACCTGGAGTCTTACTATTGTTCCACTTGGATTGCTTTTCTTCTCAGACAAGTATCCTTTCTGACCTATCTTTTAAACTTAAAACAATATGTTCTCTTGAAAAAAAAATTGAGTTAGAGAATACGATCTCAACCTTATAATATCTTTACTGAAGTTAGCTTTTAGTTTTAACTTTGACTAGAAGATCATAATGCCATAATAGCCAGAGACATATCAAGTCAAACCTAGAGAGTGTGTTGATATTTGGAATGCACTAAATCCAATATCACTTCTTTTGAAAAGATCCCTTCTACGTTTCCTGCAAACACACTCATGATAATGATACAAATTAAAAGAACATGTATAGGTACATACCTTTGTTACCCAACTGTGATGATAAACCTTAGAATGACTTTCCTAGACCAAAGGTTTAGCTGCTAAAGGATTGGTAAACCTCATAATGCTCCTTTTTGTATATTTCTCTTGGGCACAACATACACTTTCTTCATGATAGGTCTTTTGTCTTCATAACTTCTTTCCATTTAGACTTTTGATTGGTCAACCTTATATTTTGACTTGGTAAAACATTGACTTTGACCAAAATTCCAAACTTGACATCTTGGCTTGTTGAGAGTACCACGAGGTGTGCTCGATTAGGGCACACTAGGTTGTCCATGAATTAGGTCAAGAGATTCACTTAAGGTGCCTTAACATGAGGGTTAGGGTTTTTTTTCTGCAACAAAACTTTTACTCTAATTGAGCAAATCCTCCCAATCTACCTTCCATTGGTTAGACTTTCCGAAGATAGTGTGGGAGCATAACATGTTAGAAAAATAGGTGTGCTCATGTCATTGTAGACAATATCTCAATATTTTCACCCAACCATAGGCAAAAATTCCACCCCAAAGAATCTTAACCTTTACAGACACAATAATTCTAGAAGCAAGCCTATAACTAATAACCAACCAGGGTAGCGTGCCTATCTCCAGAGCTAACTTACCAAGAGGAAATTTCAAACCATAAATAAGCAGAAATTCCAACCATAACCAAAGACCAAGTCACCACTGCAACAGTTGGAGCTCTCCTCTAGTCATGCGCACCACTTGTTCTTATGCAATTGTGAGAGAGAGTGTGTCCAAATGAGCTCTAGTTCCCTCTATTTATACTACTCCAACTCACCTAACTGGGCCGAATTCTCTTCCTAGAGGATAATAACTCAATATTAATTTTTCTCTTGAGCCAACTTGTCTTTTAGGGTTATTATCCAACGTTTTAGGGTTTCTCTTGCTTCTTGAAATATTCTAGTCTCATCAAAGGTTACACGTAGAGGTTAATACCTCCCGCAGCTACCATAATATCAACACTTCATACTCGTAATTTTCCCTAATGATTTTTCTCCCCATGTCTTCTTTGCAATATGTCATGTAGATCAATGTGGGACTTCTTGTATATTCTTCCTTTCCTCTCCTCTGGGGCTTCTTGTCCATCGGTATTTCCTGGTGTAATCCACTGATGTATATTAAAATCATTCATCTCAAAGTTCCTTCATCACTTGAATTCAATTCTTCATGGATTTTCATGTCTTCACTTAGCTAACTTAAATGACATAACCATTCAATAATCTCTTCTTGACAATATAACTCCTTCTGACGATTTTTATCCCCATGTCTTGATGTTCCTCTCACAAATTGCCTTTGTGTGACTAGTTGGTCCCACCTATCAATATGCTTCTTTTTCTAAGTCATATGCTTTACTGAACATTCCTCTTGATGAAAATTCCAACAAGTCCATCTACATTTCTTCAATTCCTCTTGATCTCATGCTCTCATCCACTATCATGTATCTTCTTTGGTTCATTTCAAGTATTTTCTTCTAGACCTGCCAACTATCTCATGAATTCATTATTGTCCATATGTCAAAAAATTGTCCATGACTCTGCTACTCATTGCACACAATGATGATTAATATTCCACTTCAATTTTATGGGAGTTACCTTGAATCTACTGCAGTTGATCACCACATATTCCTACTTCTCAAGTTAAATCAAATGTGTCCACTAGTCTACTCTATATTCAAACCAAACTCTACAAGTCTGCAACAAGTACACATTCTCAAATTTGTAATGACTATATCCTTGCTTTAATACATACTTGCAATCCTGTATAAAATCATGAATCTATGCCTCAAAAGTGTACCAACGATATTCCTCATAACTTCTATCTGACTTCTTCATACTTCCATGGGGATGTGTTCTAAAAATTGCTTCTTAATCAACCAATATGTCATGAGACATTTTGTACCTCTATAATTAGACCATTTAGAATTTGCCTTCCCAAAATATGTGAACACTTCATTCTTCCTGAAAGATAGTTCTCTAATCTGTAATAGTTGTTTCTTAGACTCCCCCTCTTCAATATTTACATTACTGGGATTTTACAAGACGAATGGCTTAGGTCAATATATAAGGTTGCTCTGTCGCGGGGTCATCATTTTGAGTTATGACATCTTCGTCTTTACTTGTAGATTCATCATGATCTCGCACTTTTGTAAATTCAATGAGTATGATATTTGAGGGTTCTTCATTCAATTATTTTTCTTTTTTTTAATTTCTTCTCCAAACCTTCTTGTATTGGATATCAGTTTTTTCCTTCATGGAAGACTTCATCATGATTCTACAATCACGAGCTATATGTACATAGTTGTGGAATTTGTAAAATTCAATAATGTAGGGGGGAACATAAACATCGCTTGATTGAACATTTCTTCCATATGATCTACAATCTACAACTTTATATCCAAATTTATAACAAGTAAAACAATAACCAGGAAAGAAACTTTGATACATGGGAGCCAATGATCCTCTTTTTGATGTAGTCCTTTTGAATTCATGCCTTAACTAATCACGATCATTTTTTTTGTTGTTTCCTTCATAGTGAATGAAGCTTCTTTGATACTTGGAAGTAGAAAGTATTTTTCATTCATTCCTCTTTCACTCTTACTGACCATGATTCCTTCCTTTGAGAATGTCTCCATAGTTCTTAGCCTTATCTTCATTCTTCTTTTCCCGTAATCTGGAACACTTCTCTTCAACTTTCATTACTAGCTATGTGGAGCTTCCTCTCTCTTCGACACTCTTGCTAGAATTGGAATTTTCATATTCTTTGCATGAGGCCTCACCAATATATCCAAGACCTGCTTTACTGAAGGGTGACCTTTGATAGCTGAGAATATCTTTTATTACTTGAGAGCTCTTCAATTTCTTGTTGAGCTTGTCAACTTCAACCCTTAATGTGATGATTTCTTCTTCAATCTTCTAACAATATTCTTGTTTCTTCATCATCAGGATATTCAGTACTTATTCTATTATGTTTTCTTCTTCAAGTTGGGTTTTCAAAGAGATGATTTCTTCTTCAAGTCTTTTTTATTATTATTAATTTAAGCTTCCAAAGACTCGTTTATTTTTTTCTTTTCTGCCAACTTGTTTTTGCATATTTCTTAAAACCTTCTAGATTCTTCTAACTAGACCTTCAGATTTGTAATAATATGTTGGATTGTTTCAAAAAATTTGTTGGGATTTTGAGAACTCTCGTTTAGCTTGATCAAATCTTCCTTGAGTGACTTATTCTTCTTCCTTTCTCTTTTTAGGTCACTTAAGGCGTTGATTAGTTCTTCTTCAAGATCTACTTCACCTTCTTCTTCTCAATCTTCTTCATCACTTTTTAATGCCATAAAGAGTACATTTTCTTAGCCACTGTCACTATCATCATCCTCATCAGATGAGGAACTGTCTTATTTTGAGTAGAGGATTTTCTTGAAGAATTTATTTTTGTTTCTTTTCTTGTCTCCTTTCTGATATTTATTTTCTTTCTTGGGAACTTATTCTTCATAACTTTATGAATTATTAGCATAAGGTCATTTGGAAGAAAACTTACCAATTTTACCACAATTAAAACACATTAAGGGAAGCTTACCCTTGTACTTGTCAGTTCCCCTCTTCATCTTCCTTATGAAGTTGGCTATTTCTTCAACTTCATCTGACTCATATCTACAATTGAAACTTGAATTTGACTTTTACTTATTCTTTCTTGTCTTCTTGGATTCCTTGAAAGTTGTTTCCTCCTTGGATGGATTATCATGTTTTGTTCTCATTTCATAAGTTGTAAGTATTACATGTAGCTCATCCATTCTCAACATAGCAATATTTTCTCTTTCTTCTAAGGATGAAATATTAGGGTCAAATCTCATTGGAAGAGACCTTGGTACAATTACTGGTTCTTTAATTTCTTCTCCCAAGCCTTTTATGGCGTTCACTATTTCATCAACCCGTAGAAAATAAGATACAATATCTTCATATTCCTTCATTTTTAGTTGTTCAAATTGACCTTTATAAGTTTGAATCTTGGCTCCTTTCACTTTGTCATCTCCTTTGTAAATATTTTGAAGTTTTTCCCAAGAATCCTTTGAAGAAACATAATGCATAACCTTGACATATATTGAATCAACCAGGCCATTCAGAATAACATTTTTATCCTTTTGATTTTTTTCACTAAGATTCTTTCTATCTTTATCTGTTGGGGGAGTGGCAAGTGCCTTGTATCCATCTACTACTTTCCAGACATCAAATCCATATGCTTGAAAACATGTTTTCATCCTTCTGCTCCATAAGGCATAGTTATGACCATCAAACATTGGCGTTCTATTCTTAGTGCACTTCATAATCTACCTTCCAGTGGTTAGACTATTTTTGAAGAACCTGATCTGATGCCAATTGTTGGAATATTCACCAATACTGAGGGGGGGTGAATCAATATTGAGCATGTTTTACCATTTTTAACCATAATATGTAAAAATTAAGTTATGAACAATTCCATTCACTTATGATTGCATTTAACATGTCATAAACATATAACCACATATGCATGGTACACAAGAGTTTTATGTGGAACCAAAATGGGAGAAAAACAGAAAACACTTTTTAATATATATCTTGAATATTACATCCACAGGAAGCACCAACTTCCAAACTTCTCCAACACCAACTGGAATGAGGATCCAATCCCCTACTTATAGGTTCTGAATCAAAGGAAGCTACAACTCCCTAAGTTCTCCAGCACTAACTGGAAGGAGACTCAAGCCCCCTAGTTTATAGGCTCCAACCTGAAGGAATATCCAACTCCCTAGATTCTCCAAAACCAACTGGAAGGAGGCTCCAATCCCCTAGTTTATAGGCTCCAACTCCCTAGATTCTCCAACACCAATTGGAAGGAGGCTCCAACCCCCTATTTTTATGAGAACCAACTCAAATGAAGTTGCAATTTCCCTACAAGTACCACCTTCCTATATGTAGACACCAATATTCACGTGCACCACCCAACCTCCTGGAAATATAAATAAGAGACTCAACCTATCACTGTAACTGTCACTAATGTTGATACATCATCATCAACAACATGTCATTATTTGTGTCACTGATCATCATCATCAACATGTCACTGTTACTGATGTTGACACATCATCATGATCATCATGTCACTCTTATTGTCATTTATAATGATACATCATCATCATCAAAACCAATTCAACCACATAAATCTTATGCCAAGATAACCATTAACATCCTCCAAATCATATTCCCAATATCATCAATATATGCATCAAACCATGTATCAAATATGCCTCAAACATGTGCCATAACATCCATGATATGTACCAAAGCATAAACTCAAACTCTCCAAGACATTCCACAAACAATGTGACAAAATATCCAAGATATACCTCAAGCATGTACCAAACATCCAAGATGTGCCTCAAACAATGTGTCAAGCATGTGCCAAACATATGTCTCAAACATGTACCAAAATATCTAAGATGTGCAACAAGAAAAATCCATGATCTCCAAAATGTACAACAAATCATGTGCCATGTCTCTCAAATCATATGTCCAAAATCACCAATACATGCCTCTAGCCATGTGCCAAAGACCTTCAAGATATGCCTCAAAGAATATTCCAAAACTCTCCAAGATATCGCCATTAAAACATGCATAAAGACATGCCTTTAATCATGTAACAACCTTATGCATAAGATCTCAAACCATCAAAATTTCATCATCTTCAACATAAAGAAGATTTCTCCTTCTTCAACCTTTCCTTCAGCCTTGCTGGACAAAATTAGGAAATAACAGGGTCTTGCATGACAAGTCTTGTGCAACCTGTAGGGGCCTTACAAGATGCCCTATACCTGACCCACAAGAGTTTGCTCAATCAAGGTTACCAGAAACCCTTCTCACATCTCTAGCTCCGAGACTTCATTTCTTCACACTCCTTCTCTACTTCAATTTCGCCAAGAGATCACATTCTTGTTTTATGAAACTTTCTTGGTTATAATGAGAGGATCTTTGATGGGTATTTATAATTTTTCAAGTACTTCCTTTACTTGACTTTGAGTCAACCTGTAACTTCTTATGTGCAACAACTTTTCTCCTTTAATTAATTTTGGGGCCAACTTGTAACTTATTGTTGCAACTATTTAGGGGAATTTTAACCATACTTTGGGGCTTCATCTTTAAGAGGGTATAACTTCTCAACCATGAGGAACCACATGGCATACCACCTACCATTGGAAATGACATGATGAGGACTATCCATCTATGAGGGTTTTACATGTAGTTTTGATGTCCTTCATACTTTTTTTCTCCAATCAACTTCGGGGTTCATGACCATACCTCTACTGCTTCTTAACCACTTAACCATACTTCCAAGGATTCTAGTAGACTTCTTCAAAACGTCTTCTCATGGGTGACATCCTTAAATATACGCCATAAGGGGACCACTTTGGAAACTTCGTCAAATACACCATTACTTATAGAGACTTCCAAACTTGCTTCCAGACTTCTTCTAGGGTTGACATCAATTATAACCAACTTTACAACATTGACATCAATGAAAACCAACTTTCCAACATTTAAAACTCAACCTTCGGTGCTTAGGGCCTAGTTTTCTGATAATTCTTTTAGGGACGTTTGAGTGTAGGCTGAATTCTCTCAATTTATGAGCTCTATAAACCTATCCTTAGCCTCTGGTTCTTAAATTTTGGCTTCATAATATCGATCAATGCGCATGATAATAACTGAACGAAATCCAGTTAAATAAGATGTGATAATAACTGAACGAAATTCAATACTAACACCATGTGAATTTTTTTTCATGTATCACATCTAATCTAACTTTTGGTGTGATATGGTTGAATACTTTTTTATATCACAAAAAAAATATTTGTGGCATGGCACACCATATGTCACAGACCATTAAACATTATGTGTGATGTTTTTCATCCTTTAAAACTTTGGGATTGATGAAATACATTATATGTGTCGCAATGATATAAAAATTGTTGTGATGCACTGTATTGCATGGATATAAACTTTGTTGTGATGCATTGTATTGTGGAGATGTGAAATTTGTATAACATGGATGTAAACTTTGTTGCAAGGTGATGAAGGAAAATTTTCCTTGGAAAAGAATAAACAATTTCACGTAGAAGTTCCCTTTATCAAGACCAAGGAAATTTTAGAGTAATGTGTTGTGTCACATGGAAAAATTATTTGCGGCGATGTACTATGTCACATGGAAACAAGATTTCGGGTGATGTGATATACCATGATGAAAATAGTTTTAAGCACGATACATGTTTCGATAATTTTGTATCGCAACAAAACAAATTTTAGTGTGACACACGTTTGGAGGATTTTGTATTGTGACAAAACAAATTTCAATATGACATGGTGTAGGCAAGCAATGTTCTATGCAATGCAAAGAAGCAAGTTTTGCACAAGTTTTTGAATAATTTGTAAGGGGCAAAATTAAATCTCAAGTAAGAGGAAATAGTAATGCACATTTTTTTAAGCTTGGCGAGTTCTATGGGAAAGAACCAAAATAAGTTTCATTAGAGGCTTCAAAGTAAAGAAAACCAAGACATAATAAATTTCATGAAGGCCCGAAAATATAAAATAGAAGTAGGGGTCCCATGTTATTTTGACTTCATTAGATGCTAAAACTTAAAATAATTTAGGGAGGTTGTTCCTAGCTCATATGTGGGGCTACCTTTCATTGAGAAAATCTCCAATTACAACAACATTCTACAAAATTATTCTCTAGCCTCCTATCTCTTTAAATAGGAAACACTCTAACTACTTATGGTCTCTTCATTAATGAGTAGCAACTACCTAGTGGGCATTATTTTATAAATATGACCCTTCTACATTCATTAACTATCCACTAATTGTCTACTAGGCCTTATTCAAAGAAAATGCTTGCATACATCTATTGACTAATTCTTGAGTACCCTAAAGTAGGGAGGTTAGGATAGGACCCTAACAAACACTTCTTGTGAAGGAACCCCAAGAAAGACTGGATTAGGAGGCATCATTCACATAAATTATTCTCATGTTAATAGATTTAAGGTTGGTCTAGGACAAGGCAAGGGACTAACAACTTTACTGAACATGTTTCTCTAAGAACCCTCCTAAAATTGGTATCTCAACAGAGAACTATAAAACTTCAGGAATATAGGGATTCATTGATTGTTATAGACTAAATGAATAGGAAAAAAAGAATGGTAAACTTGGTGTTAAGTCCAATTTTCATTGAAGTTAAAAAATCTTTGCCTATTTTTAACTTAATCTCTTTCTCCCGTGTATATCAAGAGTTCAAAAGGGATGTAGATCTCCTCTCAAATAAGAAAAAGATTGAAAGAAAAACAAAAATATAAAAGAACTATAATGAAAAGTAAGGATAGATACTTAAGCTTGCACAGTCACAAATTGTAATCTAGTCACTCAACATTGCATTAGCTATTTTAATTCTTCAAATTTTAGAGCGATAATGTAATCTAGCCACTTAATGTGGCATTCAGAATTGTAATTCTTCAAAAAGAGCATTAGGAATTGTAATTCATAAATATAGACACATTTGGAAATTATGATTACTCCTTTACAAATTGTAATTATGAAACCCTGAAAGCATTGGAAACTTCAATGATAATTCTATTGTTTTGGTGGAGTGAATAATATAATTGAAATGTATAAAAAATAAATAAATAAGCCATCATTTCTTAGAACAATCGGGTAATTGCATTGATTTCAACAATGATATAATGCTTAGAAATCAAACAATTGCGTTAATTAGAAATTATATAATCAATAGGGTGCATTGATTTCAGTGATGATAAAGTTAAAAATGATTTAGAGAAATCAAATAATTGTATTAATTTCAACAATGACATAATCCAAAACAATAGCGTGTATTGATTTCCGTGAAGATATAGTGAAAATTGATTTTTAACTTGATAAAGTAGTTGTATTAATTTTAGGAATGACATTACTCAAAACAATAAGGTGCATTGATTTCAATGATGTACAATGAAAAATGATTTAGCACAATCAATTAACTACATTAATTTTAGTAATGAAATAATAAAAAACAATATGGTGCATTTCTTTTGGGTGACGATATAACAAAAAATGTTTAAATGCATTAATTGAATAAACGATGCCAATGAAATTGATTTGATGCATTGATTTTTGCAGCAAGACTATGCAAATTATCAATTGAAATGACTTTAACAATAGCACAATGCAAACCAATCTTAAGATACATACTATGATGTTGTCAAATATATTCTCAATTATCAGTTGAAGTCCACTAATTTCTTTTCTTGGAGAAAGTGACTACTAATAATGGAAATCATGAGAGACGGGGTATGAGCTTCATTACAATATCTATATCTAGAGTTAATAGTTTGAATGGTATTAAAAACTGATTTCATTTGTCATATAATCTATATAAAAAGATGGGAAAACTAGCAAGTGTAGATAAAAGAAAAATGAAGATTGATTGAATTAGCCAATACTTAATCTATGTGTAATTTATTATATGCATGGTATTACATTCTTATTATTCACCTTCTTTATCATTCATCATTGAACATTATTACTTTATTATTATTCATCTTAATCCCCTTATATTTTTGAAGTGACATTAGTGATAACACTTTCTAGATTATAGATGATATTTGATAAATTTTTAATAACCAAATTCATCTAAAACATATATAATAATGATATCTATCTTAAATATGGATCTATCGACCACACTCTTACTTTTAAAAAAATTTAAATATTATTAATGGAAACATGCTCAAGAATATCATTCCATTATTTATCCACTTTTAGCTTTTTCCTGTTCTGTTTTTGTTTACAGAAAATTGCTATCCACAAAATGTATTCAAAGCGACTCCACCTGCAAAAACAATATACGCACAGTAAGCATTACTCAGTTGAATATATATCTGAGACCCAGTTCAGAGAATGTTCCTGTCAAGATATATCGCAGCTACGTTTACTTCAATTAGTATGAGAAGCATTAATGGAGTCGCTGTTGCAACTTTCAGCAAAGCTTATCGACTTTGGAATCTCCAAAACATAATGAAAGGATTGAGAAGAATGACAGCGATGGAAAGGTGTCAGATCCAGAGAACAATTTACAGGGCTTTCAGGCTGCTTCTTATCATGTGCTGTGACCTTAGAACGAATTTCGAATCTCCGAAAAATAATGAAGGAAGTAGAGGATTGAGATGAATGACAGCGA
>JZKD02S0403961.1:51512-64101 GCA_000966675.3 Picea glauca | reverse complement strand
TTAGTAGTGAAGGAACAAGACTATCAAATAATAGAAGGAAATTTGTATAAGTTAGGCATTGATGGTATTTTGCGATGATGTTTATTGGAGCATGAAAGACAAAATATTTTCAGAGGCACATAAAGGATTTGCAGGAGGTCACTATGTAGGAAAAGAGACAACTTAGAATATTTTTCACGTAGGACTATGGTGGCACACCCTTCATAAGGATGCTAAGGAGTTATGTCATACCTGTGACATCTATCAGAGAATTGGGAATCCTTCTTTGAGAGATGAAATTCCTTTAGTAACACAAGTGACATTGTAGGATTTTGATAAATGGGAAGTTGATTTTCTTGGATGGATCAACCCACCAGCGAAAAGGTCAAGAGCGAGATACATCATTACTGCGATAGATTATTTGACCAAATGGGATGAAGCAGAACCTGTCAAAGAGTGCAACACAAAGACTGTTGCAATATTTCTTTTTGATAATGTGGTGACAAGGTTTGGATTTCCAAGAATACTTATGAGTGATTAGGGAACTCATTCTTTAAATAATATGATTGTTGCATTGATAGAGGAATTTCAGGTTCGTCATCAAAAGAGCATATTGTATCACCATTGGGTGAATGGAACAATGGAATCCTTCAAAAATATACTAGAGCATGCACTAACGAAGGTATGCAATGTAAGTTGAGATGAATAGGGCTTGAGGAATCCAACATTTCTATGGGTGTATAGAAAAACAAGTAAGAATTTGATAGTACAGACACCATTTAGATTAGTATATGTTCAGGAAGCAGTATGCATGTGGAATTCATTGTGTCAACTCCATGCATTGTCGTGTTGACAAAGATTACTAATTCTGGCACAGTAGAAGGAAGACTATCAGAGATAGTAGAACTAGAGGAAGACCGTTTTTTCGTAGGATTCCATCAAAAAGTGCAGAAAACGCACGAGAAAGCATGGTATGACAGACACATTAAATAGAAATATTTCCAGATAGGATACTTATTTTTTCTTTATGAAAGAAAGTTCCCGTAGCACCTTGGAAACTTCCAAATGCATTGGTTGGGTCCATATGTGATAAGGTTTGTGACAGAGGTGAGTGTTTTTCAATTGGAGAAGTTGAACGGGGAAGTTGTGGAAGGACTGGTAAATGGTAGTCGACTTCTGTGCACTATCTTGACCATGCAGAATGTGTACTATAGTACTTGTATAATAGTATTTGTATTATAGAAAGAAAAAGAAAAGAAGGAAAGAAATAAAAGAGTTTGAGGCAAGAGATACAATGTTGAATTTATGCATCAGATATGGTTCAAATAGTTAAACTAGTAAGGAGATAAACCATAAATTGTCATAGAGATGTAGAAATAGGAAGAAATTGTGCGCAAGAAGGAGGATTGAATTGCGACAAATATCTGTGCAGAGGGTGGAAAATCATTAAATAACATACATGATGGGACAAGTATTAAAAAACAAACATGATGACGAGGTATTCAAGATGCATAGTCATAAATAAAAAATGCCAAGAGGATTTTGATAGGCTGGAAAATATAGCGTATGATCCACCAAAGGATATGAAGTGAATGAAGAGTTATGGAAATAATTGAATGCAAATGCAAGTGGATTAGACTGAAAATTTGGGTGCAAAGAAGAATGGAAACAACTAGAGATAGGACATAAAAGTAGATGAGGGATCGACAGGAAAGGGTTGTTATTGTTCGAGCATTCCAAAAGACAGAAAGGGTCGAGTGAGTTTGATAGACCCGAGTAAGTAAGTTGTAAACATGAATTATTTGCATAGATAAATTGTGTCATTGAAGACATGAGAAGCATTATCACAACAGAAAAAACAAAGCACCAGACAAACATCGATACCTGTATTCAAGGAAACCCAAGAAGTGCCAACGTCAGGGCCAAGCCTGGTTAAATTTCTGAAGGATTACATGCCAAGAAAGAAGCCAAAAATGAAGCAAGTTAAGCTACCAAAGGAGTTGAAGTATGAAATTGTCGAATCAGATATTCCACCAAGGGTAGTCATTGAAGGAGATATGTTAGGTGCAATAGGAAATATAAATTTTGCAGACCACGACTTGGAAGATGTAAATAAATTTCCAGAGTTAGCACTGGATAAGTACATGCACACAAAAATCAGCTTAGATTCATAGGCATTTATAGTAGAGCCATGAGAATGGGCAGTAGGGCTAGAGAAAATAGGGTTTTTGAATCTATTATAAATTCTTCATTTTTGTAGGAGCGCAAAAATTAACATCTAAGTAAACTTGTTATTGAGCTGCATCCATGGATTATTTTAATGGTTGGATAGGTTGGGGTCGATAGACCCTCAACTCATTGCGTGGATAACCGGATTACCATCAGTAGGAGAAGACCCACTTCCATTATTCATGGACAAATATGAGGAGAAATCCTTGGTGGATAAGATGAAGGATAAGTATGACACACATAGAGGAGCACACAGTTGGGAAATTGCAAGTATTAATGATGATATTGTCAGGTTCACGATGTGGGTGTTGTCTTGTAATTTGTTGAGGAAATGTTTCAAAGATCAAGTACCAATAGGTGCAATAGCAACAGCTGAGAAGTGTGTCATGTTAATGATTAAAAACGTCAACAAAGTTTTCCCCGCAAAGAGTTGCTAAAGCCTATTATTATAAAAGTTAAATAATACTAGTAGGTGGGACCCCCTTGTAGATTGGAGATCAGGTTTGTGCTCATGTTCAACACTGCTTACATGGTTGATGAGATCTTGTTTTTCTTTTATGGCTATGGATTGGGCTTATGAAGTATTAGTTCTTTAGGTTACTACGACCTATGTTATTCATTGACACCATTGCTATGTGTTCTTGGGACACCTGCACAACAAACATATTAGTGACAATACATAAAAGGCATTTGAAAAAAAAGAAATAACACATACAAGCAATTAGAAAGAAGTGAAAACATTGCAACAAATGCAAAAGGAAGAAACTAAAACCATGCTATATACTATACCATGCATCGATTTTAGTGAGTTGTTTCTATTCTAGCTATTAAGTTAATAGCTATGCGTTTTTGTTTTGAGTTATATAGTTAATATGCATGGTGATTATGTTATGGCACAAGTTGATGTGGATCGCGCTATTGGTGATAATCTGATACATGGTTTATTGGATTACATAGTTGATATGTAATATGGTCAAGTGTAAATCGAAGGTATGATGTGGATGGTGTGTTTGACAAGTAATAGATGCAATTTCCATTGCATGGTTTAAATGAATTGTTGATAGATTAATGGTTGGCGTGTACTATTGAATTAATGGACTATGGGTGGAGGCGACGTGCATTTACTACACGTCACTCTTACTCCTTTCGTTGGTCACCACCCTAGTCAGACTATTGTTCAACCATGTTGTTGTGGTTATGCTCTGATTTCTTAGAAAGAGGAACCACTCAGCCAACTAGCACTTTAAGGTGTTTGATCACATGTATGTATTTTTTTGGCCATTCATGAGTTTTCTCTAGTTATGAAATGGATATTGGCTCAAGTGTATTGGTTTTTGTTTTATTTAAGTATTGCAACTGTGTAAAATTGTGATTTTGGAATGAAGAGTGGATGGTTTTCTTTGCAATAATGTTGAAGTCATAGTGTTATTGGTCATCCTGGGTGTTGCATCCATATGAGCTCTCTGTTAATCCTTGTTGGTTTAGTTGGAGGGTCTTTTTTTGTTTTTGGGTAGCTGTCTGTCTTCACGCTTTCATATCGTTGTATCCAGTCTTTGGCTTTTATGGGGTTTAATGGTTGGAAGTGCTTGTGTCACTGCGCATTGTCCACTCAGGCATTGGCTTGTTTTCACCACTAAAGGTCATGTACTGGGTTATGTTGTCCTTCTCGGCCTTATATTCACCTCAGCATTTTGGTTTTCTGACTGGAGAGCCATGAGGGTTATACATTATGTGTGTTAAGTATCATTACCAGGCCGAACTAAAGCCTCATTCCTTTGTTATAGCCTCTCTTGTCATTGGTTTTTGTCACCCTGTCCACAGAATAAGTTTTTGTGTTCTCTTTGTATACATTGTTGGTCTCATAGGTTTTCACCTTATAGAAGAGTCGGCCCTAGTATCCCTGTGTTGGCCACAGAGAAAACCCTTAACTCTACAGGTCTGAGGTTTGATAGAGAATATTGGTCGATCCTGACGGATTTACTATTGGTTATTGTTGGATGATTGTGTATTGTCGACAAAATTGAGTACAGGCTCGCCTAGTTGGTCATGTGAAAATCGTGTTGGTTTTTTGTATATAGTCATTGCCTATGTTATTACAATGGACAAACCCTGCATTGTTAATTGGATAGTTCAAATTACATAGTCACTCTCCTTGTGTTTGATAACCCAGTATTGTTTAATTAAGAGGGTCACATCCTCACTCTATGTTGATGTGTGGGTATGAGTGGTTGCCATAGAATGTTAGGTTGGTTTTTGATTGTTACGACAGTCCAAGTATAGGCTCAACATTGAATTGGTTGATTGGTTGATACACAATCACTTTATTTCTGCAATAAATATTATTTGGATGTTTAACTCATCATTGGTTACAATTGTTTAATGATATTCGAACATAATGAATGTGTGGTGTTCTTACACCACGAATAAATGGTCATTATAATGATTATTTTTTGGGTGGAATGGTTATTTCAACAGGGATTATTGTAGCAATTTCATCCATTGTATGCATTATGTTTATTTGATTGTGTCATTAGGAGGGATAAGCCTGAGTTTTACATGACATGGTTGATTGCAATTTGATTAATTTGAAGCAATAATGTATCAGATTGATAACTTGGAATGATGGATTTATTTAATACTGTGATTGTGTGTTTGGAATTGTAAAATGGAAATATTGCATCGTGGTGTTTTGAGTGGCTGCCCACTGTGTATGATATGGATAATATTTTGTTCCACACTTAGAGATAGTCACAAAGTTTTAAGCCCGAATTTGTTGCATTTCAATTGTTTGTTTTATGAATCCAGGCATGTTGTTGATACCTCGTTGTGTTGGATGGATAGCCCAACATTTCGATTATTTAGAGTCATGTTGAATTGGGCTTGTACGGTGATGTTAGGCAGAAATATTGTTGTTTAATTCTGTTGCAGTGCTTGCAAAACTATTTAATTTGTCAATCTGAGGTTTGTAGGATTACAAAGCACACACACTATATATGTAGGGCTGAAGTAGAAGTAATATAATCTAAATTTCTGAAATGAAATTAATCTAGGAAAGCATTGAAAAGACTAACTAGGAAAACAGAAAATTAATCTAGGAAAGCAATACCACATGTGAAGAGTTGAATGACAAAATACATATGTGAGCTCACACAATAACACTATCTCAAATTACATTACAAGAATCAAATGACAAATCATGAAAGCATGACAAATGAAAGAATACAAATCAAAGCTAATAATCCCCTTCTAAGGCTTCAAGCTAATCTAAGTATAATCTCTCATCTCTAAGTCCCCTCCAAAATGAAGAAAGAACACTCTCTTTTATACATGAGAGTCTTGAAGATAAGATAAGAGTCTCATAATTACAGATCCACTATTTTCTCAACCACTTTCCTATTATTACAAAATAGCATCTCTTCAAATCCTCCACACATCTCTCACAAATATTGGATAAGATATGCCATCAAAATCTCCATGATCTTCTCCTTTGAATATGCTTGAATGATTGTCCCAAATATTCTTCAAATCTTCAAAGCTTGAAGATGAAATTCGAATTTGAGGCTAGGTGGTAATATTTGACTTTGTTGAAATCTTCAAATGTACACATCATAAAACTCATCCAACCTTGAGATATAATGAAAATATGTTAATTTCTAATATTTAATCACAAATTCACTTATAACACTAAAATGAATAAAGTGGAAAATAATAATGTGAAACCCAAATGTATTTATGAAAATAGTATAATAAAAGGTTAATGGGACGATGGAATGTAATGAATAATGACGGAAAAGGTGGATGAAAATATGACATTTCTGAGGCCCAACAAGTGACAGAATTACACTTGCGTGATTGAGTTATTTTGTGCATAGCATGTGTTGGAATAATGGTTGTTGTCTGTATGTTTAAATGACGATCAGGGTTTTTGCAATTCAAATCTAGATTATTGAGTTGGCTGCCCACTATGTATGTTTGGTGAGTATCATGCATTTTATGACAGGCCCGATTACAGTAATAGTATAACTTCATTGCAATTTTGAACACGACTTTGGAGTGTGTTTCATGATTGAAGTAATATGTGGCAGTGGTTGTATTTGATGATTAACAAAGTGGAAATGGTTACTACTATACATTTGAGCATTGTTATAAGATGTAAATTGGATAAATAAGAGGAACGAAACTCCCTTACAGATTGTTGTGGAATGCATACTATCTTGTTGATGGCACTATGTTAGACGTTTGACTATGAACAACGAACTAGTTAATACATACTAATTCTTATTGGGTCACAATGATCATCTGGTTGGTGTATCTCCTTTCGACAGAATGATTATATGGATTACTTGCTCAATGTTATGAACAACACCTTCTCTCATTCCCCCACCATTATTTCATTTTTTCTCTAATTAGAACCCCATCGCCTTCCCACATTCATTTTTCACTCCCTGTTCTAAAATCGATTAAAGTCAAGAAAAATTTTGTGTTGAAACAGTTGGCAGTAGCAGTGTCTTGGTTGAACTACAGTGATGTTTTCTTTGATTTGTAGTTGATTGTTGTTGTCTTTGAGTAGTAATCATTTTTTTCCCCTCATCATATTATGTTTCACTCAATACAAACCCCTCACATATCCCAGGACCCTTTATTCACCCCCTGCTCATTGATAAACATTAAAACATTTTTTATGGATTGGATTACATGAGTCCAATACATCATTGAGCCAAATATATTTCATATTTTTAAGTGTTGTCATGTATGGTTATTTAAAAGACTATTTTCTAATAAATCATGCATGTAGGAATGAGTTTTTTCAAATGAGGTAGACATGGCCGAGGCAACAGAGGGAGAGGTAATTGGAACAGAGGCCCAAGAAGGCCAAGGTTCTCCATACATTTTGATGTTGACTCACAAGATCTTGGTCAGTTGTTTCAGGCTAGATTTTTCAATTGGATTGGGCAAGGAGTGGTCCAACCCATGCCCGAAAGGCCTCCTTTCCAAGTTCCACAAGCCCCTAGTATACTTGTGCCTCCTCACGTCTCATTGCAACCCGAGGTTCCTAAAAATGATGGATGGCAAGAGATTTTCCACCTGACAGTCTCCCAACATCGTGGCTAGCCTAATTTATCCCTACCTTCTCATCCACCTATTAATCCCATTGTCTAAGTTTCTCCCCACTCACCAGTGTAGTCCTCTCATGCTAGAAAAAGGTTGAAAACCAAGGCCCACCATGCCCTTGATAAAGGAAAATTTGTTGCTTCCCCTTCCTCACCCTCCAATGGCTCTGATGAATCTGTGTCTTCCTAGATGCATTTGAGGGATAATTGTTCCAATGTGATCAGCGATATTAGGCCAAAAGGCTCAGCGTAGCCAAAGGAAAATTCAACAAAATCGAAGGGTGGCGGCAACAATCAAGGAAATATTGCATTTTAGAGTGGGAAATATGGATTTTGAGTTTTTATTTTATCTATTGTTGATGACAGTTGACTTCAGGAATTTTTGGGACAACATGTTTATTTTTGGATATATGAGTAATACTTTTTTTGAAAATAATTTCAAATATCATGAGCTAAATTGTCAAATGTGAATATGATGATGGCAGCCACAAGGAGGTGTGTTTTGCTTGACTAATTAGTTATGTTATGATTGTTATGAGCTAAAGGGAGTCACAAGGGGTACCAACTACTAGTTATTATTATTTATTACCCTTATTATGATTATTACTTTTGCCCTTAACTAAAGTTGGTTGAGCCTTTTAACTAACTTGACTAATGAGTTGGTTCAACTACTTCAACCAATTCTAATTTGTTTAAAATCTAAAGGAAAGGGAGGAACATGAGGAGGACAGAAGCAGAAGCATACTAAGGTTTTCTCTTTTAGTTTATGTTGAGATAGTTCATTTTTCATTCATTCATTATTCATCACAAGCCTAATTTTGTTTTATGACAGAAGGGTCTTATTGTAGACAACAATATTTAGGGTTGAATCACATCATTTAGACACTTGTTTTTCAGAGGTGTTGATCTATCTTTGATAATCTGTGTAGACTTGTTTGTTTGTGAATTAGTTTTCATGACTAATAAAGGCTATTGTGCAGAGTTGAGTAGGTAGCAATCTATGGAAAGTTGATCCAGCTTTTAGAGTTCAGTTTTGGTTTTTTGTCAGAGGTCCTTTTGTATGTTCCATCGGGGATGTCTAAATTTGACTTTGGTCCAAAATTTCTGCATGATATTTTTTAAAGAAAATGACTCTTTGGTGAATTTGAATGAAATAAAGGATTTCTTTATGTCTCGTCTGTCTTGATTATCATCTTGGTGACTTTAATTCTATCTGTACAATTATTTCAGCAACTGATATGTTCAGAAAATTACATAAAATGTAAATTTCCAGCAAGCCTTTTATTAAAAAAAGACTAGCCTGAGCACTCGTAATTAATACTTGTGAGTTAGGATGCTATTTTTGTTGGCTATAAATATAGGGTGATATTCTCGTCTACTTTGCTTTAGCCAAGCAAAGTCTGAAAATGCTTGAGTAAGATCATTTCATATCTTTTCCTCAACATTTATTTGGCAACCATACTAGGGAGATATTCGATATCTATCTTGTTATCTTTTATACTCGATTTTCATCAATACATTTTTCTTTTCTGATACTGATTCTTTCACTATTTTATTATTAATGATTGTTCTTGTTGCAAGGAAGCCCAATATTGAGCCTGATCTTCAAGATCAGACTAGCATTGCTTTGAATTTGTTTAATACCATCTTAAACATTGCCAACACTCGTGCCAAGATTAACCATTCTTGGGCAGCAATTGAACGATATATTAGTGCTCAATAACAATTGGAATCTAGACATAAACAACCTATAAATCAACAGTGACCCTTTTTGTTTCTTCAAGTTTTGGCCTTTCTTTCATTTCCTTAGATTCTCATGCTTCTAGAAGAAGAAGAGGCTTGTCACCTGAAATCAATCCTATTTCTGAAATAGGAAGAAGAAGCATTGTGTTATCTTCCCAACAAAGTTATCTAAGGAGAAATTTATCTGATTTATCCAATTCATCTTTCTTTCCCTCATCTATCATCCACAGGATGGCATCAAGTGGTGGCTCTGGTGGCACTAGAAGTGCTCCATCTTCTCAATATTCATCATCAGTAGTGATTGGTAGCTTATATAGCCACCATATTCCTATCCAATCTACCACAAACCCCACCAAAGTCATCAAAAAGTATGTACTTTTTCAATTCAAAGAAGACGACACAACCACACCGTGGCATGTGTCCTCTCCTTTTAACCTAGCACCTACTACTTGTCTGCTTCCGAAGTTTAAAGAGCACCTGCCTAAGTTTTTCAGGAAATAACAATGTCAGTACAAACAAACACATGGTGGCATTTTCGAATTCTTGTCATAACATAGGGGCCAATGACAATGACAATTGCATGCACTTGTTCGTCAATTCCTTGGAAGGAAAGGCTGCAGCCGATTTCTTTGACCTTCCTCCTAAGATTTTGTCTACTTGGGAGGAGTTAATATATTGGTTCCAATCCACTTATGGAAAATATAAAATCCCCACCAAGAAGTTAAGGGAATACAATAACGTCACCTATAAAGATGGTGAGACCATCGAGTCTTTCAACTTGTGTTTCACTAAGTTATACAATAAAATCCCCGAACTTATCCATCCTCATAACCAAGCCTCTTTCATGCATTACTAAAATACATTTCCTTCCTCATACCATCATAGGATTGAGGAAAAGTCCATTGATAATCTTGGTTCCGCTCTGCTTGCTTGTTCCAAGTATGAAGAACAACTTGAAAGAACTAGTCTTCCCCAGGGAGAATCAGTGAAACGAACAGACATGTCCACTCTCTTACATCTAGTACAAGATATGAATGACCATATGATAGCATTTGAATGCAAAGGTATTGTCTCCCCTCTCACCCCTGGAGATTCATCCTCTTCTGCAGCCCCGTTTAGAAATCCGATTGAAAACAATTTTCAGCGTAAAGTTATCCTACCTTGGAGTTGGTGTAACTTTTGTGAGAAACACCACAAGGAAACCACATGTGAGGTAAAGAAGAGTGTCAGAGATAATATATTTGGTAAAATACCAGAAGCTACTATCATTTTTCTATATTTCACAAAGCCAAAAGATGTCATGGTTATCAATACTAGGAACAAAGCCTCCGAAGGGAAAATTTGATCCTCCCCGCAACTCTTCTAGCCCGAGCTCATCCTCAACCTCTGCCACTCCCTCGGTTCCTAAGGTATTTGAGATTCAAGGAATCACTCCCCCTCTCCCCTCTTCCAAATACAATATCTTGAACCAGTTGGCCAACATCAAAGTAGATGCAACCCTCCTAGACATGTTTGTTGTCCCTAAACAATAGATGCATCTGAAACAATTCATGGAAGGAAAAGATTTTGTTGTAGTCAATATGCCTGAAGATGTAAATGAAGAGGATTATTTTGTAAATAAAGTAGGTGAAATAACTTTAGATACCCTATAAAAAATCCCCCTTTTTACATTTCTGTAAAGATTATGGATGAGATTGCCCATTGTTGCCTCATTGATGGTGGTTCGGGCCCAAGTGTGATGTCGAATACTATTATGGAAAATCTTGGCTTGTCTTGTACAAATGAAAATTCTAGAAGCATGCTCTCCTATAATAGTATACAACAAACAACCATAGGCGAGATTAAGGATGTGACCTTGCTTTTATGCGCTCATCCTGAGATAAGAACAACCCTCAGCATTCAGGTAATTGATATGCCTATAAGAAATTACTCAATTATCTTGGGAACGGATTGGAAATACTTAATAGGTGGATACCTCTCACTCGATAGGACTCATTTATACGTTCCTCAGAATGGTAAGAAAATTATATTTCTTAGAGAGGGAAGTATTTCACCCTACATAGAGAGTGTTCCGCAAGCTAGAGTAAACTATATCGAAGAGGACCTAGGAGTGTATTCCATCTTTGCTGAAGAGGATAATATTTCTTTGAAAAGAATCGATTTAGAAGATGATATGCATCATATGCACTTTGATGGTTCATTCTCTAATGAAGGAAATGGGGCTGGCATTATCTTGGTTTCCCCTACAGGAAAAATTCATAATTTTTCTTACAAGTTAGACTTTTCTTGTACAAACAATGTCACTAAGTTCAAAGCTTTATTATTAGGCATTGAAAATGCCCTTAATCTTGGTTGTGGTCACCTTTAATTTTTTGGTAATTCTGAACTTATTGTGAACCTGATACATAAGATATGCTCCCCTAGCAACAAGCTAATGGGACGATACTCCCAAATTGTTTGGGCGCTTATCTCGAACCTTCTATCTTTCAACATCACTCATGTTAAGAGGGAGTTGAACTCAATGGCTGATTGGTTCGCTGTCTTTTCAACCTCTCCTAATCAACAAATTTTTCCTCAAAGGCTTGATTGCTCCTTTCAATATCTATATCCTCCATATATCCCTAAAGATGTAGGATCTTGGAAGGCCCTCCCTAACAATGAGAGCATGTGTGCTATCATTCAAGATGAACCTATTAAGCTCGAAGAGATTATATCCATACAAAACAATAAAGTTCATGGGGGATTGACTCGTCTTAAGAGTTTGTTTTCATCGAGTTATGTAGGAAATAAAGGAAAATAGAAAGAAGAAGAGTTATGAAAGAAGGTGGTTGAAACCATCTCCGTGAAAATTAGGACACTTGAATCTTCAACGAATGTTAAAATAAATGTCTAGTGTTTTGATAACGAAGATATGAGGTATGCCGAGCTACTTGGCGGATTTCAAAATGTTTTTGCTTGGTCTTATGAGGATCTTTTTGTTTTTTATCCTGGTCTTATTCAGCATTGTTCGACAACACAGGTATTCCAACAGAGGACAAACACCTTCAGTAACCACTCACATAACCATATCAAAGATCAACACATCGATGTTTTCACATGGTAAAACCCCTACGGGGAAACATCCACGGCCCCAGCCAATGCGGCCACTTGGAGCAATTTATTAATGCAAAGAAAAAGATTACAGAGATTTTACAAGAGAGTTTCTCACAATCTATCATCGGAAAATGACCCTCCATGCTCTTTAAATAGAGATCATGGACCAATCGGGTGTTAAGCCACAGATCAATGGCCGTTAAGATCGAGGAGAGTATGAACCGTCGGATCACTCTATGTCGTGAACATATCGTGACCGTCGGATTTCCTAACTACAAATGCATACTAAAGAAACTCACTTTTACCTAACAATATATTCGACCAAGTAGATCTTAACTAACTCCTAAGTGTCTAAATATCCTAACATCCCCCCTTAAGAACAACTTGGGATAGGATTGAAGGATTTACAATAATGACACAAATAGGAGAAGGAA
>JZKD02S0403961.1:14366-34282 GCA_000966675.3 Picea glauca | reverse complement strand
GGAATGGATAACATATCTTATCAAAGATATATGAGAGATATGTGTGAGGATTTGAAGGGATTATATTTTGTAATAATGGGAAATTGGTTGAGAGAAAAGTGGATCTATAATTATGGGATGCTTATATTCTTTTCAAATCTCTCATGTATAAAAGAGAGTGCTCTCTCTTCATGAGGGGGTAGTCATTAGGACGAGAAAGTAATTAGTGATTTCTTGGATTAGTTTCCTGACTTCATTATTTTGTCATTTGATCATTGTGATGTATTCAGATTGATTTATTGTTAGTGTGATCTCACATGTGTCATCTTGTTTCTCTTCACAGGTTGTTTTTACTTTCATGTAATTTTCCATTCCTAGATTAATTTGATTTCAACAATTTCATTTCGAAAGTGTGTCAGCTTTAAGGAGAGCTAGATTAGAATAATTCCACTTCAATCCTACATATATTGTGTGTGTTATTTGTAATTCTACGAACCTCGGATTAACAAATTAAATAGTTGGGCAAGTACTACAATGAAATTAATACAACATTAGTTCATCCCAATGGAACAAATGTCGTTCCCTTTGTACGATTGTTGTTCCCTTTGCAGGTAGTATTGTTCATTTGAATGGAACAACTTCATGTCAAAGATAACATAGGTTGCATCTATGGAGGATGTGGTATTGAAAATGGAAGGTAAGATCCTACGTATGAAACAAGTAAAATGCTTGTGCCAATGACTACCTTCGGCTGATGCATAGAGGTTATATAGGTTTATAGACTTTGATGACATTCTTGAAAGAGAAGACAAATCCTCGATTGATAAATTAATGTCAGACTAAGGTTTCTTTTAGGACATCTTTAGAGCCCAACATTTTGGCATAATTGTTGAGGAAGCACGATGGATTTATGTATCAACTTCTTTTTCAATTCAATTCATGCAAGTGTGATCTACATGTGTTGGTAAGGGGTCATAGTAGCTACTTGAATCAATACTCCTCATGTTCTCCCTTCCAACTATGTAAGTGTGAATTTCAATTTCTGCAAAGAGTGCTTCAATTCCTACAAGTGTGAATTTCAATTTATGCAAGAGTGTTTAATTTCTGTAAGAGTGATTTACTGTTTCAGCAAGAGCGTTTGATTTCCGCAATTGTGAATAGTAATTGTTTTATGTTTTAGCAAGAGTGCTTTTAGTTAAGTTTTTCATTTAGATTTCAGTTTTGGGTATTGTAATAATGTCATTAACAAGATGGGTTAACAATGAGTTTAATCTTGGAACATTTCACTCAAATCCTAGCAAAATTTGGGATTTCCTCTTCTCTGGAAGAGGAGATCTTGACAGCATCTGAGAGCTTAATTACTCCTCCAGCAAAAAAACATGAATCAACATACGAAGAATCCTTCATATTTAATGAAGAACAATTAGGCAAGTAGGAGGTCGAGGAGGACAACGAGGAGCTATAGCATGATATGAAGGAGGGAAATCACGCCTACAAAATATTTATCGAACGATGGTTTCAAGCGAGTACGAGGTTAGATCCATTTAGTTTTTCTTTTATTTTGTTAATTTGCAGTTTCAACAGTTAATTTGGCACGTTTATGTATATTTTCGATTGTCATTTGAGAAATTGAAAGAGGACATATTCTTATTACTATTGTGTGCTTGGCTACATTGGATATTTGACTACACGTAACTAATCTCTAATTTTTAATTAGCGTAATGTAGGTAGGACGTTATTTCCAAGTTTTTATTTTTATTTTTTTAGAATAAGTATGATCTCCTCCATGCTTCGTGCGATCACGAGGATCATAAAGTAGGGTGACTAATTTATTTCATGAAGATTAATTGATTGACGATGAAAAAATTGCCTAATCTATTTTTTGTCTACAATTTGTTTCCATTTACTCACAAATTTTTAATAAGTTTGCAAAATAAATTTGTGCATCCTTCCATCTGTAAATCAAAACAATAAAACAGTAAGTACATTAGAAAAAGAAAATTAAATAAATAAATCATATAAATGAATAAGAAGGTCTACAATTTATGCAAGATAAGAGTTGTGTTTTTCCATGCTGAAACAGTGTCACGACCGCACTCTTCTCGTTTTTAACTTTTGGCCTAGTTTATTTTTGGTTTGCATGGCAGAAACACCATATTTTTGCCTTTGTCCCTTATCCTATAGATGTCTGTAAATAACCCTAAAAACAAACAAAATATCATGAATTTTAAATGCACAGAAACCACCGCATAAGCTTCGATCGAACAAATAAACAACATAAGAAATTTGCAATTTCACGTGAGCCGAGATCCAAATCTATTATATCAAGCCAAATAAACAATCATAATATTTGCTGAAATTTTTGAATGATGGCGCTCATAAGTGTTAAGGAAGTGAATGTTGAGAGGGAGCGACGAGGTAAGCGAATCCGCTTTTAGATTCATATCCCAAAAGGAAAACTTTGACATGTATGATTGAAACGATAGTAATCATTTAACGCAATTTCTGCGATCAATATTTATCTCATCATATCTTCGATATGGGATCGACTTGTACATTCAACTGAACAAAGAGATTTTTTTGCCGGAGGTCGTAAGACTAAATCCCATTTATCATTTGATTGTGTATCAATTTGATTTGCAGCAATCTTCTTCCATATTTAACGATGATTGGCGATATTATTTCTAGACCATCAGCCTCCACGTCATATCTAAAATTAGGTTTGAGGCACTCCCAAAAATTGGAGGCGATATTCTACCCACAAGTCTCCTAGTGTGTTTCTAACAAAATGCGTGTTCTCAACAGGGATTTTGATCTGAAATAGGGTTACGAGTTTGCCACAAGGGCACGAGTGTTATCAACGCCTGGTTGATTGGGACACGCCTATTGTGTATTTGGTATGGTCAATGGGCGAGATCCAATTTCAAATATTATCAAGATCCAATTTATGTTATTCATCAAGATCCCATTTTACCAGTTCTAACCATGCACAATTGGTCATTTTCTTGCTTATTCTTTGATGATTTCTAGATCCTAACACTCTCCTATCTAATAGACACCCTCTACCTCTTCAATTTCCTCTGATGATATTCTTGATTTGTTTACATTGATAACAGGTTGTTGTAGATCCAACCACGAGACCACATTGGGCATAGTACCTCTTCAATGGCCTGAGTAGTAGTTTCCTATGACTTGAGCTTCCAGCTGGAAAACCTACAAAGGTGGTGGTCGTCTTCCCATTTGCCACTGTTTTGTGAATTCTACGTTTCTCATTTACTTTCTCACACATAGATTGAAAATTGTTTTTATGTGGAGAAAATGGAAGTTTCTATATGATGATTGAACTTTGTAACCTCAGTTTTGTATTATTTAGTGAGTTTCCCATAACAATTTGAAAACAAATAAAAGTATAAAGACCTGCTTGTCAGGGTTTTTTTTTTCCATATTATTGCCACTACAAGCTTGACCTGGCATTGGAAACTCAACAAGTGATGAATAAAAAAATTAACTAAGGTTTTGTCATGCTATGTAAGGGATTCATATGGGCCAATAATTTGCATTTTCTACTTTTCATTGATGGTTTTTGTTTGATGAATTTTGTTTTCAATTGAATTTTATTCAATGAAGTTTGTTTTCAATTTTCTTTCTTTTAGATAGTTAATAAAACGAAAAAAAAAAAAATTATAAAAGAGAAAACAAATTACAAAAATTAAAAACAACACAAATAAAATTTGCAAATGGACATCTCACTCATTCATAGACACAATATCCAAACATGTTTTGTGCTTTCCGATAATCTGTTTGTCTAAAATCACTTCAAGCTGCAAAACGAGGAAACAAGCACGCGCTCAATGGCAATGACAATTGGTACAAAAATGCATTTTATTAATTTGTCACATTTGTACTTCTTTCTGCATGTTATTTTTTTCGAACTTCGCACAATTTTTCATGCAGGAATTTGTACTAAGTTTTTTTTCAGGTTTCGGAAACAATCGTGTTTCATGCTGAAATGATTTTCAAGGATCACAAATATTTTCATGAAAAGCATGCTTGTTGCAAGCTTGAAGGAGCTGATTCTCATTCTACACATCATGGCATTTGTTTTTACACAACAACCATTCATAAAACCATTTTGCGTCATGAATTATTTCTTCCCATTTCTCCTTCAAAACAGATTGGTCATCCCTGTGCTGAATCCCATATTCCATTGAATTATCCTTCATGACTTCGCACACGCCTATCTTTCTGAGTTGCATACATATCTTTATCTTTTTCAGTTCATTTTGCCTTGTTAATAAAGCTATCCATCTCCCTTTCCATGACTACATTGCCTTGTGATAAACATTGTTGCTACTGAGATCTTTCCTATAGTCCTACCAATATTTTTATCAAAACTCACATTGACTGATGTGGGATTCCTTAAGGTCCACCTTTCAACAAGTCTTGCCCCATCAACCTCAACACCTTATCTAGGATATAGACTAGATCCCATTTTGAGTACCTAGAGGCTTGCATGCCTTAATGGCAAGTTCTCTCGCTGACAATCATGTGAATACATCAATGTCTCTTCATCGTTAGATCTTGCAAGTGGCTCGACATCATCTCATTAATTCACACTTCACAAGATGTACTCGGGTACCTTGGCACTCATTGACATCAATGGTGATTTTTCCTCGCATTGGTTAACGACATTCATCAATGGTCGATAATCCAATGACTTATCTTCATGCTTGACATCACCATCTTCATTTGCATGACTAGAATTGGACCATCAAGGTTGTAGCAAGTGAAGACTATGCACTTTTTCATGACTCCCTCAATAACTTCAGCTATATGAGAGTACCACAGTTCCACCTTCATACTTCCTCTTTCCCATGATTCCTCAGCAGCAGTTCAAATTACTCCACTTCACATTCTCTGATCGAGCAGTTACACCAGTTGCAGCTACAACATTCGCAGTTACAATTTCATGATCCTGCAGCAGTGACATATTCCATGCTCCATCAATCGCATCAACCATATTCCTATTGCATAGTTCATCAACATTTTGGGTAAGTGGAGGTATGTTGTTTTCTAAACTTTAATCATGTAATTCCTCAACTGCTAGCAATGAATAATTTGGAAAATTCCCTCACCAAGCTCCATTTCCTTTTCACTTCTATGACCCATGCCAAGTTGCATGCAGACATGCAACCAAATTAGTTGGGGGGTAGGGGAATTTATTCAGTATCATCACTCAATTTTTCCACTACCATCATTCCATTTTTCATCTCATTTACCATTTACCAACATTTATTTTCCAACGATACTCTGTTGCACTTTGCTTCATAAGCATTGATATACATATTGGCATGATTCACAAATATGAAAAAGAGCTTTCTTATACTCAGTGATGTTTCCTTATGCACATTGATATCTTATCTTTTCCAGTAAGTATATGGGTAAATTATTATCATAACATCAAGAGAACAAATAAAGAAATAAATGTTGTTAACACAAGAACCAACATTCTTTATATTCATGCTTCTCACACAAGAACCAACCATAATAAAATGCCAGTTGTTACTCATGTCATTCCCATCCTGGAAACATTAATTATCATCACTCAAATCCAAAATTCATATGCCAAAATTTCTTGAGAATATCCATGCACAGTTGCATGCGGACATGCAACAAGTTCAGTTGGGGGGTGTGTCCAGGAATGAGTGAGATGTCCATTTACAAATTTTATTTGTGTTGTTTTTAATTTTTGTAATTTGTTTTCTCTTTTATGATTTTTTTTTTTCGTTTTATTAACTATCTAAAAGAAAGAAAATTGCAAACAAAACTTCATTGATTAAAAGTCAATTGAAAGCAAAATTCATCAAACAAAAACCATCAATGAAAAGTAGAAAATGAAAATTATTGCCACGTATGAATCCCTCGCATAGCACGACAAAAATTTAGTTAATTTTTTTATTAAGCACTTGTTAAGTTGCCAATGTCGGGTCAAGCTTATAGTGGCAGTAATATGGAAAAAAAAAATCGGACAAGCAGGACTTTATACTTTTATTTGTTTTCAAATTGTTATGGGAAACTCACTAAATAATACAAAACTGAGGTTACAAAGTCCAATCATCATATAGAAACTTCCATTTTCTCCACATGAAAACAATTTTCAATCTATGTGCGAGAAAATAAATGCGAAACATAGGATTCAGAAATAGTGGCAAATGAGAAGATGACCACCACCTTTGTAGGTTTTGCAGCTCCAAGATCAAGCCATAGGAAACTACTACTCAGGCCATTGAAGAGGTGTTATTCCCAATGCAGTCTCGTGGTTGGCTCTGCAACAACCTATTATCAATGTAAAAATCTCAAGGATATCATTAGAGGTAATTGAAGAGGCAGAGGGTGTCTATTATATAGGCAAGTGTTAGGATATGGAAATTCATCAAAGAATAAGCAAGAAAATGACCGGTTGTGCATGGTTAGAACTGGTTAAATGGGCTCTTGATGGATAACAGAAATTGGATCTCGACAATATTTGAAATTGGATCTCGCCCATTGACCATACCAAATCCACAACAGACATTTCCTAAACAACCGAGCGTTGATAACAATCGTGCCCTCATGGTAAACTCGTAACGCTATTTCTAATCGAAATCCCTATTGAGAACACATGTTTTGTTAGAAACACACTCGGAGACTTACAGGTAGAAAATCGCTTCCAATTTTGGGGAGTTTCGCAAACCTCATTTTAGATATGATGTGGGGGTTGATGGTTTGGAAATAATATCGCCAATAATTTTTAAATATGGAAGAAGATTGCTGCAAATCAAATTGATACACAATCAAACGATAAATGAGATTTAGTCTTATCCACAAAATAAGCGAGTTGGATTAAGTGGGAGACCACCAGTATCCACCTGGATGATGTGTAGGGCTTCAGACAGCCACGAAAATGTAGAACCCAAAATCACAAATAAGTATAGAAGAACGTGCTTGTTACACATTATTTTGGTCACCCATGTGATCAACTAACGATATGTGCATAACTCACTTCTATGTTCCATGAAGATACTAAATGAGACTTTCTCCATGAGAAAAGTGAATCATCATTCTTTTCTTAAAAACCATATCAAAGGAGATCATCGCATCCTTATAAATTATTGGGGTGTGACGATGCTTGATTGTCACATGTTGTACCAAATTGTACTACGACATTGCCACAGGCTTCTTGTGCATAGGGTGCGATGATGCTAAAACAAGAGAAAAAGGTGAAATTCACGAAAGTTCTAGAATGGAATCTTCTAGAAGATGAGGTGGCCTCCGATCGATTTGGATATTACTTGCTTCTCTGATTTAGTGGAATCATCCCATTCTCCTCATCCATCCCTCTTTCACCCTATATAAAGAGGGATCTCTCATGGGAAAGGCTAGGCTTACTTATGCATGAAGAATTTTGTTGAAGATTGTACTTGTGATAGCTTTGCTTTAGCTTTACAAGTTAGGTTGTGAATGTTCTTCATCAAAATCATTGGAGCAAAGATGTGTGTGTTGAAGCAAAGGGCCATTGGAAGGGACCTTGCAACATCAAGGCATGGGTTGCATTCTCCACTTTCTTTAATATAATGCAGTAATACATTTATTCCCTATAAAAGTGTCTCCATTTTTATTTTATAACTCCTTGATATTATACATAGGCTTCATTGGAATATATATATTGTTGTTCTCTTTCTTTGTTGGTTTGTTCTTCTTAACAGATTCAACATCCCACAAATCAAAATATGGAGCAAGTATGATACTATCGAGGATCAAACATCGTTTAAATGGTATGTCATTTGTACCTCTCTGAACTAGTTTAAATTACAATGAAATCTAAGGAGAAGTTTGTATTCTGCTATGTTTTGTTCTAGCTTCTTATTGAATTTAGGGAGATTATTTTGTGTCTACACTTACCGATTTTTCTAATAATAAAATTGGCGACCATACTGGGGATCGTCCTCTTTTGGTTGTTGCTTCATTTTTCCTTTTAGCTTGCCTACTTTTGGCTAATTTCATTCTCTGAGTCTTAGGGTGATCCATATTGACTCCCTAGTCTTGAAATTTCTTTGATAAATTTTTTACTCTTTTTATTGTTTCCTTATATCCAGTCATCGTCGCACCCTGCTTGTGAAAACCAGAGTGATGACGTCGCACTGTGTTTTTCCTATTTTCTGCAATGATCTTTGATCGGCGCACTATGCTCTTCTACATCCTACGATGATTCCTATAGAAAATTTTTTGGAGTGAGAGTTAGCATTCCTCTTTTTCCATATCCTAAATATGCTTTTGGGGTGAATTTTTGGGTCGGATTACAGTCTGTTTGTCAGTATTTGATTGTGATTTTAACCTTCTTTTCTTTTTTTTAGCTTGTGTTCTTTTGAAAGATTTGATCTCTTCCTTTGAGTGTCTTTCTGTTACAAAGCATTGTTTTTTCTTTAGAATTATTTAGTGGAAGAACTTCTTTTTCTTTTATTGAATAGTTTGTGTTAAAAGAGAAAATTGATTTGGGTTGCTTTATTTTTAGAGTGATTTTCTATTGCTTTTAGCTATCTTTGAAACAAAAAAAAATTAATTTATTCCTTTGCATTAGATTGGGGGCATATTTACATTTGAAGTAGTGAAAGTGCATGGTTTTTCGGGGGGCAAGAAGCGTATATTGGTGTACAGTCTCTTTGACTCATTTCTTGAAGTTCTTGATATTGATGAGTTTAATAAGATTTTGGGACATTGTGAATTTGGGAATGATAAACGTTTTCTCCTTCTCGTAATATAGGTTTCATCGAAGTGAAATATTTGCATTCTCATTTCTTTGCATTTTTTAGAGTCGGTCAAAAAAACATTTAGTCCATGCCATTTTCCTCTTGAGTAAACAATAGCCTTAAAATAAAGCGCTTATAAAAATTGATTAGACATTTTTATATTTTCAAATAGCAAACCTACATTAGATTAGGGTGTAGGGCTTTGGAATAGGTGTGAAATATAACTTTCTAAAGTTGTAAACAAACATAGTATTTTGTGATAGGGAGAGTTAAATCCACTTTCTACATTTTATCCTAGGAAGACCTTCTAACACAAGGGTCAATCACAAGGTTGCATTAGAGTCGGCGGAGTTACTCACCCTACTTTATTGGTCTTACTGTAGAGATTGCACGTATTATTGGGGTTCACTTGAGAATAAAATCATGTGCAAACCTTCTCAAGGAGATCTCGGGCTTAGATACCCTACCCTTGCATGTATATCAGACTATCGACTGCTTCCCTAGGCATCATTGTCGCAATTGGTAACCTTAGTAGCGTATCTCTTTAGGGTATTTACACAAGGTGATTATGGAGGGGCAAGTCTTCACAGTACTTGGAATCGATGTTGGCCAAACTCACTTGGGATCCTTGGAGGGTATACCTAAGTTTATGTGTGGGATCTTGCACTAGGGTGTCATTCCATTAAGAAGGTCATCAACTTAACTTTTCCACCCGCTCTATCTCATTCCCTTCTTACATTGTTCTCGCGACGTTGAATTTCATCACCAACTAGTGCATTCATTGTGAGAAGGTTTTGTTTGTTTTCTTAATTCCTAGATTTTTAGCATGTGTTGTTTATTTTCCCTAGAAAACTCTAGATGGATCTATGTTTAATGGCGTCAGTTCTTGGCACGACCAATGAAGAAACCCATTCTCTAAGGGAACCTTTTGTTTTTCCTTATAACGAAAACGTTAGTCCTCCTTACATCGCTACTTTGAGCCTTTCAGGTCTCACAATTGGATTATCGGTGTGGTTGTTTTCCACTCTGGTAATCCTGAATGTAGTTGGTGCTTCAGTTGTAAGAACTTCCCCCCAAGAGCATCAACCTCATGTTGATCCTTCGCATTCTTCACCAGTAAGATCTTCTTCTCCTTATTCACTTTCAAGGTATTCTTCTATTTCATCTTCTTCACCAAGTGAAAGCTCTGAAGCTAGTAACCCGATGGATAAGAAGAAGAAGAAAAGGTATATTAAGAAGAAGAAAAATAAGCAAGGGTCCAAACTTCCAACCACTTCCAGACATGTTGGACAATAACTAGTTATTGATAATCATTCTGGGAGTGTTGATGATGCCAATATCACCCAAACAACCCGTAATTCCAAGTACCCTTGCAGGATTTGTAAGGGTATCCATGTTCTTAAGGATTGTCGTGGCCTATCCAAGGTTATAGAAGCATGGTCTACACATCTTCGCCAACCCATGTCATAAACCTCTGATCATGATATTGATGACCTCCCATCAACTAGTCAAGATACCATTGGGAAGAAGAAAAGTAAAGTCAAATTATTATGTATGTTATGCAGAGGGAGTCATCAAACTCATCTTTTCCCTCATATGGAAGAAGCCTTGAAATTACTAGAATACATGATTGTTTCCCAACCTCAACTTCTAGATGCTTATCGCAAGCTTACTCTAGACATGCTTGTATTTGATGGAATGATCAATTTGGTCCCTTCATCAATTAGTCTAATTGATCAAGTAGTCAATCTAGTCACGTCCTTAGTTGAACCAGTTGACAAAGTGATCAATCCAATCCCATACTCGATCAATCCCACTCTCTCATTAGAGAGTGAATCCTAATAGGTCGATCCCTTTCCACCCTTTGACCCCATTCTCCCCTTGAACAATGAAACCCAAGTGGTCGATCTGATCTCATCATCAGTCAATCCTACTCTCCCTCTAGAGAGTAAACCTAATACTGCTCATGTTTTTCTTGTTGATATAGACTCTGTCGTGTTGGAGAGAATTCCTCCTTTTCTCGTGGAACCCCCTCCAAGTAATGAGCCCATCCTTTTTTATTGGGGTGCACTAACTGGACCTCGTCTTCCCTCTCACATTCCTTTCAATATTACAGTACAGGTCTGTGGTTGGGGCGTTCCTCAAACACTAATAGGTGAAGGTGCATCCGTTAGTATTTTTTCCTCTATCTCTTGGAAAGATTTGGGTTGTCCTCATCTTATGTCGGTTACACATAATATGTTAGCTTTTAACAGAAGAACCAGACAACCTTTAGAGACCCTTCCTAAGTTTTATGTAACTTTGGGAGGGAAAATTGTCTTTATTAACGTCATGGTAGTCCAGTACCCCTTGGATTTTGATTTACTCCTTGGGAGAGATTATGTCTATGCCATGAAAGCTATCGCGTCCACCCTTTTTCTTGTTATATATTTCCCTCATGAAAGACGAGTTGTGACTATTGATCAACTCTCCTTTGTTGGCCCTGATTTGATTATCAACCCAACAACCTCCCTAAATGGTTATTATATGAAGAGGATATCTCTTCCACCACAGGTCAATTATGTGGCATTGTCTCCCATGCCTTCAATTTTCAATGCAGATGAGTCTCTCACTATAAGATCAATCTCTTATGAATTGGATCCATTAGTTGACATGGTGATTTCTTCGGTAGGGCTATTGGAGTTTGACCTCCTTACCCCTATTGTGGCCCTTGACATGTGTTCCTTCCAGAGTGTGTTTCTTCCATCGAGTGAATATCTCTTGGAACCCATGAATTATTTTTTTCCCTTGACATGCTTTCCTTCCGAAGCATCATCCTCTTGGAATCCATGATCAAGAAGAGAGTTTTGAGCATGGTTTTTCTGATTTCGAGCTCGTTAAAAAATGAAACCAGCTACGAGGATAGTTTTTCCTCTCTGTGGCAACCTCGTTAAATGATGAAACGGAGCCTACGAGGATAGTTTTTCATATCTGTAGCAACCTCATTAAAAAATGAAATAGATATTATGAGCATAGTTCTTCTCCTATGTCAAGCTTGTTAAAAAATAAAACAGCCTTTCTCGAGCATATTTCATGTTTCTGTGTCAAGCTCGTTAAAAAATGAAATAGATTTCCCCCCTCTTTGATTGATTCAAGTGCTTCATTACATATATTATTTAAAGCTTCATTTCATCTGAACGTGTCATTGGATGAAACAAATCCTGGGGGGAAATTCTTACAGCCTCTGGACTTCATGTTGAAGTTAAGTCACTAGCTTCTTAAGCTGGGGGCTAAGTACCAACCATCCCTGGAGTATGTGTTGGGAAGCTTCAAGCATAGTTTCCTCTAGTTCAAGCTTGTGTAACAATGAAACTAGGTCCAAGCATAGTTTTGGCTAGTTTTAATCTTGTGTAAAAATAAAATCTATCCCAAGCATAGTTTTGTTTTGTTTTAACCTTGCGTAAAAATGAAAACAATCTCGATCTTAGTCTTTTTTCTTTCTCATGCTCGTAAATACCTGAGAATGTAACCTAGTAAACTTTTATCATTTTTTTGGACTTGTAAAGGTTATATGAAAAATAGACCCCCTAGAGTTCCCTTTAAGCTCTTTTCAGACTCTCTAAACATGAAAATATTGCCGAGTGATTTTGTTCTTTTCACACTTATAAAAGTGTTTGAAGAAAACATCTGATGAGCGGTAGATTATATCTTTTTCGGTCTCATAAAACTACTTTACGAAAAAGGACATTTTAGAATTTCCTTTAAGTGTTTTTAAGGCTCTCTAAATATGAAAAACCATTCAGTTTACTTTATTTGGACTCGTAAAAAAAACATCGAAAGGCCCATATGGGACCAAACCACTCCTTCCTCGGGTTCGTTAAAAATACTCTGAGGGACTCATCCGAAGGATGAGCTTACATTACAAGCATATGTTATCCTCCTCAAGCTTGCGTAAAAATAAAGAGGTACTTGCCAAAAATGGTGGAGGGTAATTAGGAAATAAATGTATATATGTATTTGTGTTAGTGGCAGTAAGTCGCTCTTGAACATGACACCCCTCTTTATCATTGTATCCGGGTTGGGAAATACATTTGTCTCTCGTTTGACCATCCACAAGTCCATATGTTGGGTCCTCCTTGAGTCAATGCTTCCAAGACAATTGTCGTGTCATTCATATTTTCAAGAGAAGTTCAACCTAAACAAGCCTTCTATCAAGTCAGCGATCTGCAGTCCTCAAATTCTTACCATGTCGGCCTTCCTTGAGTCAGTTCCGAATCACTTTATAATCTGATATACTTCAAATCTATTACATATTTCGTTTCATTGATGGGGGATACATTAAGGCCCTCCTGTGATGAGTCTTTTCCTATCAACTTCAACTCATTATCCATGAATTAGACTTAGAAATAATTTAGTACCTTAGGACCTGCATGCCTTAATGGTAGGATTCCTCGTTTTCATCAGTGGGTTCACATCATTGACCCCTTATTGGAAGATTCCATTTAGTGTTCGACTTCATCTCATTAATTCACATTCATTGGATTGTAATAGAGTACCTTGGGGGTCATTGACATCAATGGTGATTTCCCTCACACTTGTTAACAGTATCCATTAATGATCGGTAATAAAATGGTTTCTACCATGTTCAACTTCGACACTTTTAATCACATGGTTAGATTCGTACTTCGGGACGATGGAAGTCAAGACCTTGGATATCACCATATCGGTCCAAGTTTCGATGGAGTATTCATAAGTCTATATTGACACATAGATCCACTGTGTATGTCTCGTGGCTATGTCCAAATTTGAATTTTTAGAGCATAGATCCATAGTGGATTTCTCGTGACTATGTTGAATTCTGATGACATGGATCCATAGTGTATGTTTGGTGGCCATGACTCACTTGAAACTTATGATTAGAACCACTTGTAGTCTGAGTATGCGAATGCCTACCTCAAAGGATGGTATATTATTATGCAGATGCTTGAATGTTTGTAGGTTCCCAACCGATGCACTCCTTGTTCTCGACACACACATTCTACAAAGTATTTCAGTGGTCACAGGTTTCAACTTCATACTTTGGGGGGCATTTTGTTACATATTATTTTGGTCACCCCTGTGATCAACTGACGATATGTGCATAACTCACTTCTATGTTCCCTGAAGATACTAAACGAGACTTTCTCCATGAGAAAAGTGAATCATCTTTCTTTTCTTAAAAACCATATCAAAGGATATCGTCGCATCCTACTAAATGCTTGGGGTGCAACGACGGTTGATCATCATGTTATCACTCCAGGAAACTCTCCTAGGTTGTAAGTCGGAGATGCCTAGTAACTAACTCTTTTTGAAGCAATTTTCTTAATAAATGATGTGGTTTTTGGATCAAGATGAATATCTAAGGACTAGACTGTGTTTTCAAGACTGTCTAGGAATACAAAATCTCACAAGGCCTTCTAGCAATGCAGTCAGACAAGGTTTGATTAAATGGGGGAAGAAAACAACTATTGAACCAGATTATACTTCATACCAACAAGCACAATGGGTTTAATAACCAAACAATAACTTATGATTATCAGCTAAAGCAATCAATCAGTGAGATGATAGTCACTGCAAATTGAATGAGCATCAACAAAGAACTTTCACTCATAAGCTATCAGAGAACAACAGAGAAAAATCTGACTACACAACTGAAGGAAGCTTGAAATTTTTTATAAAATAAGAATAAGTCTTTTCATTATAGTGGCAGAATCATAGCACTCAAAATCGAACCCCTTACTCAAACTGAATTCCCAGGCTTTATAGCCTTTACAAACGGTTTCCAGATCCTGAAAGAATGGATCTGGTTTACTAAAAACAGAAAGTCAAACTATATTTACAAAAAGATAGGGATAAACCCCAAAAAGGAGGATAATCTCTATGATTTGGTCCTTAAGATGTGTTGATTGTTGATGATGTGAAGATTAGCCTTCCAAGGCTTCTTCGACCTGTTCTTCCAAAGATAAATTCGAGCTGATGATGTGTAGCCAAAAACCCCTGAAATTTTGCCTATGAAAAGATGCCAAATGTGGTTAAAAATCTTCTTCTTACCTTATCTCTTATAAATAGTCTTTAAATCTGACTTGATAATTTAATATTTGACTATTCGAAGAATTTTCGTCTCATTCTGATTCGAAAATTTCTGATCTGTGCGAAATTTCAAGCATTCTGGTTATCACAGACTTTCGGTGGTTAAGAGTATTGAGTTTTGAATACCTTATCCACCGAAAAGACCCCCTTTTAGTGGTTAATGAGCGCTCCTGAGCTTGCCTAAACCATAAAAACTTTAGCTTGAACATTTTATCATTAGCTATTAAGAATCGGGATTTGGAATTTGGATGGATCTTTGACTGATAATTATTTAGCCAAATGTTCAAGCTTTACCTCTCAAGTTTGAAAGATGATGTGATTATAAAATCACAAAAGTTTGTGTGAGATACTGAATATGAATGTATTCTCGACTTGCTAACACCTTAGCTCGGGGAGAATAAAGAAATTTGATCACAAAGAGGAAAAACTCTTTTCAAACCTGTGATTATCTTTGCTTGTTGATTCTACTCCAACATAAATTCAATGTATCTTCACCAGAGATATAACTTATAGATACTTTATAGTTTACTGTCTTCGGGATTCCTCTAAAGAGGGATTTGATTGACTAATGAGCTAATTGTTCTGCCACCTATAAGCTTTGATTTCCATCTCATCCTCAATCACATTCAAAACCTGTAACTGCCAGGGAATGATATCAACGGTGTTCTCAAATGCAAAAAGAATGTTGCTTAAAAATATGGGATGTGCTTGATGTTTTTAAGATTTTGTAGTTGCCAGGTACTCTGCCTCATGTAGATATGAATCCCTCCTTTCTAGCAATAATCCTGTTTGCCTACCAATTGCATCAATTTCATCCACGAACACAAATGCTAAGGGTATTTTCTTGTTGATCTTGCAATGCAGGATCATTATTCAAATTGACAGGTGAATTTTGCAATTGTTCTCCAATGTTGCCTGAGATGAAGGACGATCACTGGGAATGTCTTTCACATCAGCTTTCAAGGAACCACTAGCCCACTTGGGTGCTGAATCAATAGATCCTAGCTTCCCAACGTTTGATGCAGAATGCCCTTGGCTTCTTCCCACGTCAGCTTGCCTAAAGTCATGAACAGATATTGTCTGTTTAACATCTAAAGTTCCAGGCTGATCTGGTTTCACTTGACCAAAATTCAAATTATCCATCAAGGGTTGTACCTGCTTGGTTATTTCACTCGTAAGACAATCCAAATTTCTAAGTGGGGCATCCATGGAATAAACAATGTGACTACTATGTTTTCCATTTGCAACTCTAATTTCAGTTTCTGTTGGAGCAACATTGTTTACATTAACAGCTGGTGACTTTGCCTATCCAAAACAACCCCAACAAAATCTCGTTTCGTAGCAAAATAACAACAATGCCAAATATCACTGAAATTAGGAAGGACATCAGAGTCATAATTTTCACTGAAAAAGATGTTGCTCTAGGGTTCCCAGCGCCAAGCTCATTGCTTACTCTAACACTGGCCAATCTTGGGAACTTAATGATATATATGAACTGGGCAATGACGACAATCCTTGGCCACCTTCGGCGTCTACCCTCTCACTTTCCCTGCTCGGGCAAGGGAACCATGAACCTTAATCATTGTGATACAGCAATCTCAATGCCTGAATACAATCTCAATCTCCTTCGATTAGCCGAGATCTCTTCCAACGCCAAAGCCAAGTTGCAAAGTAGGGGTTTGATCGATTTGGGTTTGTGTCACCACGACAAGCTTAGAACGAATTTTGCCCTGAATATTTTGAACCCCAGCTTGTACACAGCCCATGAATACCCTCATGTACAAAGGTTCGTGACCTAGCACAGCAACATTGACCCTCATTGAAAAATAACGCAAAGTGTGCAAGCTCCACGAAACAGGATATGCTTCCAACTCGATACTGATCAGAGGAGAAAGTCTTGAAGGCATGGCCACGATTGATGTTAAATTACAGTAGCTATGAGTGACCAATTTTTTTTTACCTAAAACTTATCACGAAGCCCTGTTCATACTCTGATAATGATCCCCTATTGATTTTGGGTTTGAAGTAGTTCTTCCAGCTTTCTACACCAGATTTGGGATCTCTGTCAAGTTTTTATTTCATTCTCTGCAATGAATGGTTCCATTCTCATCACTTGCTTTGCACAGGCATGCAATAAAATCTTTTTCAGACTACCACCGTTGTCGTTCCTTCATCTCACGGTGTAGCTTGGCACATTGACTCGACTTCACCCAGTGACACACAAACATCAATGATGACATTTGGTGTTCAATCGTTCAGATGATGCATGCTTTGAACAGGTGCTTCATGTTGCATGGTTTCACTTTGTCCTTTGACTTGTGACTCATCATTTTACTTGTGATATAGCTTGGATAGCATTAAATATTTTTATATTGTAGGTGAAGAGGGCAAAGTCAACGGAAGCTGGGAAAAATGATCAATATGAACTTATCAAGATAGATTGGAGACTTTGAGGTCTAGACATTGACCAACATTCGAAATTTTTTATAATTTCAACCTAAATATGCGGAAGACGCACCCAAAATTTTGAATGAAAAATTGAGTGCTAACATCTGGCTCCTATTGGGGATGAAAGCCTCCTCGTGAGGTTTCAAGAATTCCAGATCTGATGCCTTTCCTGGAGAAAACTCAAACAGAGCTTAAACTCTAGTGTTCCATTGGGCATGGAGTCAATTAGCCTGTGAAACCAATCTCTGAGAACTCTCGAATTTTGTGCCACTGATCTTTGAAAACCTGCCTTTATTCAACCAATGTTAACTACTATTTCTTCTGCAATCTTGAAATGCTCGGGCAACGAGCTTATTTCCTACTCCTACACTAACCAGCTCTTCCATTTGTTAGGTGAATGTTGATTTCCATAGAAGCCATCCAAGCAATTTGATCACTGAAGAAATCTTGTCTTTATTACTGATCAGCAAATGACGTTGAACATGCAACCACAGTGACAAGGAGCTTTTCAGGAAACCATACTTACCTGAAAACATGTGCGAGTTGAAGAAATATGAAACTTTCAAGACCTCTGAAAAGCATAACTCTATGAATTCTGCCACTGGATCCTTGAAAAGAAGGTAAGAAACGTGCTGCTCCTCGGGAAACAGTTGCGCATCTATGGCAGCCTCTTGCTCAGCCATGATTGTTCCTCTGCAAGAAGACTGATCATCTTCTTTTTCTCTTGAGATCAACTCGTGATCATCGAAAGCTACAATTTCTTTATCAGAATAATGTTCACAAGAGGATAATAAAACAAGACCTCCATCACATGGATAAGAATCGTCTGAGAAAATATAATTTATTTCACAATCAACAGTCATCCTAGGCTCTTCTTGATTTACAAACTGATCATAAGCTTCACATGCATACCTGTCTCTGGAATAGTCAATGAATATTGAAAAGTCTGTCCCTGAAACTGAATTGAACTTACATGTTGACTGTTGTCCCAAATCTTCTCCAACCTCATTTCTCTCCTGCTCAACCATGGTTGTCCCTTTACTGGAAAACTGATCACCTTCCTATTCCTTGTCTCTAGAACATTCTGCCAATGTTGACGAATCTGATTCTAAATCTGAAATGTATTCACCCTCAGGCTGCTGGTCCAAGTCTGCTTCATACTCACTGCTTTCTTTCTTGGAATCTGAAATATACTCATAGTCTTCTTGCTCATATGTTTGTAGATTTTCAGAATCATCTTGCATCCTGATCCACCTAGATGCACGGATGTTCTCCTCTACCTCTTGAGCGTCTTCGAACAAGTTCCCTAATGATGAATATTTTCTTTCTAGCAAGAGAAGGACAAGTTCATTATGTTGAGCCATCAGATAATATACCATGGCAGTGATCTTAGTAGGCCGAATCTCCAATGGGATGTCATAATATGTCCTATGGAACCTTCTATTGAAAATAGTCACAGATTCTTCCTTCTCTCTCTTCAAAGTACAAAAATCGTTAAGGTACTGATCAAGACATTTATTCTCACCCCAGTGTTTTCAAAAAACATAATAGAAATCAGTCCATGAACCGATTGATCCAGGTTCCAAAAGTCTAAACCATAAAGCAACCTCTCTAGTTAGAGATTTATAAAATAATCTCATAACAATATCTTCATGAACAATTTCCAGATTATCAATAAAATTTTCAAAAGCCTCCAAATGTTTTTCAGCTGAAACATGACTCTCTCCTGTAAAATGAGGAAGGCACTCAACAAAATATGGAGGATAAGGATGAAGATGAGTTGGTATCTTGAGAGGTTTAAACACCCTTTGTCTAATCTTAGACTGAAATTCTGTGGGCTGATCATGAGAAATAATAAGTTGCTGATCAGGTTCAGAAATTATGGCCAGAGGGGTTGAGATCTGGGTAGGTTTTGAAACAAGTTCAACCTCCTCAAGGTTGTATGCATGCTCAGATTCAGAGGGAATCCGAATGCAGATATCATCTTTAGGAATAGGCTGAGGTAAAGCTATAGGATCGACATTAACAACATAAGGAGGCTGCAAGATTTCCTCTTCTAAATATGGACCTATAAAAGATGATTGATAATCTTCAGAGTATACGAAACAGAGGATAATTCTTTTAACATGTGAAGGAAAAAGTATAAAGGAGCTGATAAAGAAATACAACAGTTCACGAAGCAGACTAATGAACTGGTACCTGGATTTGAAACTTAACTCCTTCATCTTTTGTCAATCGGATCCTCCCCAGTGGAGTCTTTAATCGTGCAGTCGCCAGATATAATATTACAACCAAGTAATGCTCAGCCTTTTTCTATCATCAAAAGCTAAAACTATGTCGTCTCCCAGGGAAGCTGAGCTTCAATCTCCTTTCCCCGGCAACGGCGCCAATTTGTTATCACTCCAGAAAAAATCTCCTAGGCTGTAAGTCAGAGATGCCTGGTAACTAACTCTTTTTGAAGCAATTTTCTTAATAAATGATGTGGTTTTTGGATCAAGATGAATATCTAAGGACTGGACTGTGTTTTCAAGACTGTCTAGGAATACAAAATCTCACAAGGCCTTCTAGCAATGCAGTCAGACAAGGTTTGATTAA
>JZKD02S0403895.1:0-18152 GCA_000966675.3 Picea glauca | reverse complement strand
GGTGTGTTGATCTTTGATCTGGTTATGTGAGTGGTTACTGAAGGTGTTCGTCCTCTGTTGGAATACCTGTGTTGTCGAACAAAACTCTATTCCCAAATCTGTTGTAAGACTAGGAAAGTTCTATGATTTGCATGATAAATTTAGAGGATCAGTTAATTGTAAAACGAACAATTCTTCCTTGACTTACGAAACGATAAATCTAGGAACTAAGGATAATCCTCAAAATATCAATTTGGGAACGAGATGCTCCGAGCAAGAACGATCCACTTTTATAAAACTATTTAAAGAATTCAAGGATGTTTTTGCCTAGACATATGATGATTTAAAAACTTTTGATCCTAATATAATACAACATATCATCCCCACGAAACCGCAAACTCAGCCTTTTCAGCAAAAATTAAGAAAGATGCACCCCAAATTGGAACCCATTGTCAAGAAAGAACCGAACAAATTATTAAATGCAAAGATAATCTTCCCGGTGAGACAGACACAGTGGGTGTCCAACCTAGTTCCTTTAAGGAATAAAAGTGGTGAAATCTGACTCTGTGTCGATTTTCGTAACCTCGAGCGTCTGATAAAGACAATTATCCCGTTCCTCCAATGGAAGTAATTCTTCAACAGGTATCTGGTTTCGAAAGACTATCACTGCTAGACGGTTTTTTGGGATACAACCAGGTCCTCATGTCTCCACCAGACCAGTTAAAAACCACTTTTCGTACCCCATGGGGTACTTATGCCTATAGGAAGATGCCTTTTGCACTTATAAATGTCGGGGCCACTTTCTAGAGAGTAATGGATATTGCTTTTCATGGTCTCATAAATCAATCTGTAGTGGTCTATCTTGATGACGTTACTATTTTCTCTAAAAACAAGAAAGATCACTTGTCTCACCTTAGGGTTGTCCTAGAACGATGCCACAAGTACGACATATCTCTCAACCCTAAGAAGTCAATATTTGCAGTGGAACAAGGAAAAATTCTCGGGTTCATAGTATCCAGTGATGGGATGATCATCGATCCTAAAAGAACTCAAGCCATTTCCAAACTCCCCCNTTCCTCCAAAAAATCTATGCAATCCTTTTTAGGCCAAATTAATTTTGTCAGAAGGTTTGTCCCAAGTTTCTCAGAAATGGTAAGACCATTGCAGAATTTAATTAAAAAGAATGTTCAGTATCGTTGGGGACCATAGGAAAATCAATCCTGTGATTCCATCAAAAAATCCATAATGGAAGCCCCTTCCTTGATGAGTCTTGATTTCTCACAAGATTTCACTCTTTACACTTTCGCCTCTGACTGATCTTATGCTACTGTGTTGACCCAAAAGAATGATGAAAGCAATGAAATCCCCATTTCCTTCATGAGATTAGATTTCAAAGGAGTAGATCTTAACTACCCAGTTGTAGATCAATAGGCTTATGCAGTTTTCAAAGCAGTGAAACATTTTTGATCATATTTGTTGAAATCCATAGCTAAAGTCATTGTGTGCCTTATCTTGCTGTTAGAAAATTGTTAGTACAAAAGGAATTGGGTGAAAAAAAGGAAAACTAGATGACATCGCTACAAGAGTATGACCTCGAAATAACCCTTGCACAAATTTTCAGAGGTCAAGGCCTATGCAAACTAGTGGTTGATTCAGTTGAAGAACGACAAAGTCAAATTAATGTCTCAACTGTAAATCAACATAGTGAAAATCAGATCTGTTGTACACAAGTTGTTGCTAATTCTTGGTTTGATGATATTAAGTTTTATTTAACATAGGGTTCTGATCCTTGCCATCTCAATCCAAAAAAGAGAAGAGCATTAAGGCTAAAATCTGCACCTTTCCATTTGGTAAATGACGTATTATTCCGTAAGAATTTTTATAGTGTTCTCATGCATTGTTTGGAAAGAGATGAAGCAGAGAAAGTATTATCTAAACTTCATGCGGGTGAAGCTGGTGGGCACTTCAGTGGAGACACCGCTGCTCACAAGGTATTAAGGGATGGGTACTATTGGCCCATGTTGTTCAAATATGCCCATGCATTATGTAGTAAATGCATAATCTGCCAAAAGGCTACTGGACGAGTAAAAAAGGAAGCATTCCCTTTGCAACCTGTTTCAGTGGATTCACCTTTTCAGCAATGGGGTCTTGAAATCATATGGCCAATTAACCCCACTTCTTCACAACAACATAAATGCATCATTACAACAACAGATTATTTTACCAAATGGTTCGAGGCTGCACTGCTGAAAGTGGTAAACACTAATCAGGTACGAATATCATTACTAGATTTGGCATTCCTGAATGTTTGGTCTTTGATAATGCTTCTTACTTTTCATCCCTTGATATAAGTGTTTTTTCTTTGGATAAAGGGATCAAACTTAAGTATTCTGCCAGCTATTACCCCCAAGGAAATGCCTAGCAGAATCAATGAATAAAAATTTGATCAAGATCATCAAGAGGACAGTTTCTGAAAACCACAAGAACTGGCACAACATGCTTTTTAATGCACTCTAGGATGATAGGGTGACTCTGAAAACCTCTGTTGGTAATTCTCCTTTCTTTCTCATCTATGTAAGAGAAGAAATTCTCCCTCCTCATGTTCTTCTTCCCTCTCTACAATTATCACAGAAAGTTCAGGAAGAGGACTGCCCTCCTCTTGAAAGTCGAATTAATGCCTTGTTGAAACTAAAAGAAGTAAGAGCACAAGCAAAGGAGAGACTAGATCATCATCAATAGATTGTGAAAGGCTGGTTTGATTCAAACTCTGCTTTGGATAGAAACTTTTAGGTAGGAGATTTGGTTCTCAAGTGGGATAAACCTCACGAAGGAAAAGGGGAACACACCAAGTTCCAGAACCTGTGGTTGGGGTCTTTCATAATCGCTGAAAAACTAGGTCCCATCTCCTTCCATCTACAAAGTTTGGAGGGACAGTTAGACACCTTCCCGGTGAATGGCCAAGCTCTCAAGAGGTATTTTTCCTGATAAATTCCAGACCCACCTTTGAACATAATTTTTTTGTTTTCATTTTGTTTTCTGGTCTTTTATTCTTTTCATTTTGTTTGTTTTCATTGATCTCTGGATAAGCTTATGTCAGTGTCACCTTTTAGTTCATGAAGGGAAACCAGAATGCCTCATTATGAAGAAACAATTAAGGTCTTTTAGAGCATCAATGTTGTAACTTGTTGAAACACAAACTCGCTGAAGAAACTTTCTGTTCAGAATAGGTTTCCTAGTTTCACTTTATAATTATGAGCAGACATGACCATCATTAAAGCTCTTTACACTATCCCCATTTTAAACAAAACAACTCAAGTATGCCTTTCTGTCCTCAAAAAATTAGTCTCATCAGAAAACTAATTTCAGATCATAATGAAGGTTATCAAGCAATAAATAAAGCTTGAAAAATATCAAGTGTTCTGAAAACTGAAATTTTCAGCATCACCCCGCTCTTCCGAAAGACCATTAAATTTATGCCGAATTGAAAATAATTTCCAGAGAGTTGTGGGAAGTGTTTGTAAACCCGTCGAGATACTGAACAGGTCTGCTGACAGCGGGTAAATGCATACATGATTCCAAGACAACTTTTCCATGGTACTGAACAGGCCTGCTGGCAACGAAGTGATGTCGGGTTCAAGAAAATTATCAGGTATAAATTTTGATATCGGTCATAAGTGTCCTTCATTTGTACTGAAATTTCTTGGACAGGACAAAGGTGTCAGAGTGGGGTAGTTAACATCCCTATTGAGACTATAAACACCTACTAGAAATAGTGGCCCTGTCAATAGTATCAGAGCCATTTGACTTGAATATTGTTGCTCTCGTAATTAAAATTTGTCACCAGATTTCATTTGAACAGGAAGATATCCGAAGCTGGACTGTGAAATGATTGTTGAAATTTGATTGAGAAGCTTGATGTCCTTCAACTATTCTTTGATCTGTAACCATTCTAAGCAGTACTAACATGAACTCGTCGGTGATGTAGAGATAATTGCTTCTCCTAGTAAGTCGCCATTGTTGGCAACCCTACATGATTTTTGCTTTTTCAAGTGACAAATGATAATTCTTGTAGCCGCCTACGCCTCATCCTGTAAATATTGCTATTCGTTTGTAAAAAGGATGTTTTGATTGTTCCTATTTATTTTTATCTTACGTTTTCGTGCTTGATTTGTGACTAAAAGCATGAATCAAGCATTAAAACTCAAAATCATATTGCAATTATATCTAAGGCTTGGTCTTTAAAAGGGTCAATGTGCTTACATCTCTTTTCATGAATTTTGTTTTTCTTTGAGCTTATCATATATCAATGAAATACTTATTTTGAGTTGCTCTTGGATTGTAAGCTTATATTTTGGATCCTTTGTAAATATACCAAGAATCGATTGGCTTTGGTTTACTAAAACATATCCATTTTTAACCTTTGCAAATCAAATATACCCATTACTTGTCATGGGAATTAAACACACCAAGATCGTACCCTGTACTTCATTTTAGATGGAAATTTGAATTGACAAGCCTCTCATGATAGATCAAGGTCTAGTGTTATGCTATGTATCCAAAATGTTCATTACCAGAAATGCTTGAATTTTGTGTGTGAAACCCTTATGCTTATATTATGGTCGCGCTGGTGTGATTGGTAGTTTTGCTCCTTTGTTATCAGCTTAGACTTGTCTTTGTTGCTACTACCTCCTAAGACCACAGTGAATTTGGGTCGCCCTTGTTACCATCTGTTCAAACCCTTATGGCTCATGTCATCCGATTTGAGCCAAATGGCTCCCAAACTTTGTTGCTATAAGATGATGCGAGTGAGGATCTGGAGAGCCAAGGGCGGGATATGTTTATTAAGAATTTCCAGGATTATAATTTGTGAGTGGCCAAATAATTCACCCTTACATTTGATGGATGCAGAACCAAGGTAGGTGATATTCAGTTGGAAATCACCGAAGAATTTATGAGTGAAGCGACAGGGCTCCCTCACACTGGTAAAAAATGGTTTAAAAATTCGAAGTTGGACGAAGTACCCTGGAGTCTGTTCGTCACCTCCAAAAAAATTGAATGTTGTGACAAAGGTATTCCGGTCTCCCTACTCAAGGTTAGATGGCATGGTTTGTTAGTGGTTTTAAAACAATTTATTACCTGTGAAGTCCGTTTTGGCATGGTCTTCCTTTACCATGTGAGATTGCTCATGCATTTTATTGGATTCCATTTAAACATGTTGTTTTACCTGCTAATAAGTTTGTATAAAATGTCAAAGAGATACAAGAAGAAGAAATTGGATTCTAGCCTCTTTCACCATGGTTTGATTAAATTACTGTTAGTTCATCATTTGAAAACACTTGGTAATGATTGGGACGTTTTCGTAGCTCGAAATGGTTTTGTTATAGAGACTTATATAGAAACCCCTGTGGTGGATAAACCTATGATAGAGAAACCTCTTGGGTTCTCAAGTGGTAGGCCAGATTTCTTGTCTGAAAACCCTCGTGAAAGGGCATTTCCCGATCAGTCTTTGCATGAGCAACATGATGCTAGTTCTAAGATTATTAAAACTCCTGAGCATGAACAAATTGTTTTCCCTAATCCTACTATAAAATCCAACAACAAAAACCCTCGCAAACAGTCAAAGAAAAATCAAGAAATAGGGTTTTGTAATAAGAGGGTTGGTCGACTCATTTCAAGGAGTCTGCGTAATAGATCCAAAGCTCATGTGAGCTCAATCGAATCGATCGAGATCCATGAGGACTCTAACTCCAAGATTGAAATTTTTTTGGCAAAGGAAGATCTGAATTGTTCCAAACCAGATCTTAATCAACCAGTCGATTATGTCAATAATCTCCCACCGTGCTTAAAAGATAGCAAGGGATTCATAGGTATTAATCTCTGTCAAAGGACGACAGTGGATAGCAGTGATGTTTTACCACACAATTACACATTTTCTCAACAGATCGCCCTTGTTGTTCCCTACGAAGTTTGCTTGCAGTGGACAGGGTAGTATTATATAGACATTCTGATTCTCCAAGAAAGCATCAAAGCTCTCGCAGCTCAAAATGACTCATTGGCAAACAAAAACCATGAGCTCAAGGGCAATGCACAAAGACAAGCAAAGTGTTTGAAAAGGACAAGAAATATCATTATAAAAAATGTTGACAGTGTCAAGGCCATGATCAATTCTGAGATATTGTGATTCGAATTTTGTTATTGGTTGAATGGTAAGATTGTTTTTTATCACAGTTATGTTTTTTGTTATTTTTCTAATCAATCTAGATCGATTTAGATTTTTGTTACCAATAATAAGACTGGCTACAAAATCGAGAGATTCTGTAGCCAAGTCAATTTCCCATATAAAATTTAGTAATTGATAGTTAATAAAATATGTGACTTGCTCATTTATTTTTTTCAGGATAGGATGTATTTGATGTTGATCTTATGGGATGGAGCATGTTGGACTTAGTCGATCAACTATACTATTTTTTATTATTTTGTAAATAGGAGAAAATTCTCATAAATTTTGAAGATTTAGTTTGATCTTGAGTGGCTTTAAGCCCTCTATATTTGTAACTTTTAGATCTTTTTGAGATCTGATCCTATCTTAGAAGATATGAAGTTTAGCCTTTGTAAACTCTTTAAATACTCCATATTTTGTAATGGAAATCATCTTGGTTGAGGGCAGAAGATGGACGAGTGATTCTAAGACTTAATGAAACAACATGTATGCATTTTGGCTTTAGCCTTTTGTTAATGATGTTTTCATTTATGTTTTGTTAATCCTAATACATTAATAGGTATGATAGCTTTAGACTTACTGATCTATTATGTGCATGATGTTTATTTTATAAATATCGTCTATAATTTGTTGCTCAAAATATAAATGTTGTGATCATATCTCCAATTAGAATGATAGGATTTATCTTTGAATTTTAATTGAATGATGAAATGCATAGGTTACTTTCAGATTTATCTCACTGTAATTATAGGCAATTATAAGATCATGGGGTTATATTTGTGTTTCCTCCTCTGTCATTAAATCTAAGCTGTCAATACATGTTTTGAATTTATTTAGAACAATCATAAGGTTCATTGCAGATATCTCTCTTGGACATGGCATATGGATGTTCTTCACTCATGCAGATGCTTGGATACACCTCACTAACTCACTGACAGGTTAGCCTCTTTGTTTTTTTCTTAATTTTGTCCTTTACATATTAACGAAACCAGAATGTATGGTTCAACTTTTGACTCCCCACACGTCTGTGTTTCATAGTGTATTCAATGCAAGATTTGTTAGATTTAAAACAAAAAAAAGTTTTAAATGTGCTTTCTTTATCTACTTCTTAACATAAATAACCTTCGCATTTGATTTCGTAAGTTTCGATTAAAACTTGCAATTTGTAAATGATGTATATAAGTGATATTAGTATATTTTATGCTTAAAATACCTACAATAGTCATGTTAGAACATATGTATATATATAATTTATAGTATTTAGTAATTAATTAGTTATTTCTTTCTCTTATTTATTTCCATTTAGAATTTTATATTGGCTAACGGAGCCATTAAACCCGTCAGAACGAGTTACACCAAACGGCTTGGGTTATTTAGACAACCCTGGACCGAACTCGTTCTTCTAGTTGACAGATGGTCAATTTCGTCCGTCAACAAAGCCTTGTTTAATTTCAACACCAAAACTTGTTCTTGAATCAACAATAGTTTCCCATACATTATTATCCATAGATTTACCATTATCAGAGAATAATGGTATTTTCTCATCCACAACAACATATCTATTAATCACAATTTTGTCTGTAGAGACATCTTGTAGTTAGTATGCTTTAGACTGCTCACTATAGCCAACAAACATGTATACCTTGTTTTTTTGTTACTTCTCCTTCCCTTAGGACTATGTGAAAAAGTAATACAACCAAAAACATAGAAATCACTTACAAAAGGTTTTATGCATGACCATGATTCCTCAAGAGTGATATCTTGCAAAGCTTTACAAGGACTTCTATTAAGGATGTAAACCGTGGTATTCATTGCTTCTTCCCACTACTAGTGTGGCACATTCCAACTATGCACCATGCACCTTTCCATCTCTATAATTGTCCTATTACTCCTCTCCATGACTCCATTTTGTTGTGGAGTGTATGGAGTAGTATATTTTCTGTGTATACCTCCCCTTGTGAGAAATTCCTTGAATTGAGTTGAAACAAACTCACCTCCATTATGACCCATTTACTTGTTCGTTTCTCAAAGCTTTGACCCATTTACTTGTTCGTTTCTCTACCAAAAATTTTCATGCTACAAAATTTGAAAAATAATCTGACTTCTTATTTTAAAAATAAACCCACATTTTCCGTGAAAATTCATCAACTAGTAGCAAGAAATAGTTAGCTCTAAACATTGTTGGCGTCTTCATTGGACCATGTAGATCAGCATGTACTAGATCCAAAAATCATTTATCTCTCCACGCTTTATCGGTACCAAATGAAGGACAATGTTGTTTTCCCACCTGATAGCCTATACGTACATTCCAACATTCTTGAATGGAATGAAGACCATCCACAATATTAGTGTTACTAAGTATAAATAAATATTGATATCTTAGGTGTCCATACCTTTCATACCAAAGTACACTAGTATTCTCTACCCCAGCTAGTGCATGTGCCTTCGATGTCTTTAAATCAACAAGTTTATGCGATCCTTTTTTCACCAATACCAACAACAATCACCTCGTTATCATGAAGAGTAGAAACCATACATTTGTTTCCTTGAAAGTTTACATAAATATTAGGATTCTTAGTTATCACTAATAGATAGTAGATTTTTGTTCATGTCAGGAACATATCAAACATTCTTGAAAGTATAATTTACAATACTGTTCAATATGACATGAATATCCCCACATCCTCTAATATAGTAAGTCCAATCATCACCCAAGGAAACCAATTCACTATAGATCTTATCTTCAATGAAATTTACATACCAGTCTCCATTACATGTGTAATGGTGACATGCACCTGACTCAAAATACCAAGTTGTAGACTTGGCTAATCGATTATGTGATGCCACAAATGCAAAATCACTTGTTTCTTATTCTTCACCTCCTTTAGCAACATTTCCATGCTTTGATTGTTGGGTATGTGTTATATTCTTTGCAAAATTGATCCCATGTACTGTACACTAATATGGGAGCAAAGGGGGTATGGGGGGTGCTTAGAACCCCCTATATAGAAGGTTTTTGAGGGTTCGGGGGTGAGATCCCCATATATATTTTTTTTGGTCCATTTTTGGCAGTTTTTTGCGTCCATTTTTGGCGGTTTTTAGTTACACGGTTTTCTAATTCTGATTAAGGAATTAGGGTTGTTGACTAATCTAGGTCAATGGATTAGGGGTTTGTATGCCATGAGATCCTATATGTATATTGTATTGTAAATAATGAATATTATGAATAAAATATTAGAGGTGCGGCTTTAAACAGGTTGTTGGTTTTCCCAGTTTGTGTTTCCAAGGTAAAAATGTCTATGTAATGTGTGTGTGTGTGTCATTGTATCTTTTGTGTTTTACTAAGAATTTGTTTGTAGTAATTAATTGTAAAAGGTTAAAATCTATATTCGGTATCAAAGAAATTATTGGCTTTAAGGGGATGCCTTTGTGGTCATGGGTTTGGTTCGAGTCTGTGATAAGCCTTGTTACAGTGGGAGATCTGCAATATTGATTCTTCAGGTGAAAAGAAATGGTGAGCAATTCGAAAACATAGATTGAGAAATTTAATGGGAAAAGTTTTGAGATATGGAAGCTCAAGATGGAAGATATATTGGTAGACAAAGATCAGTGGATCATGGTGGATCTAGGTATTGCACCTATAGGAATGTCAGTAGAAGACTAGAAAAAGTTAGATCAGAAGTCGAAGAGCATAATTTGGTTGTGTCTCTAAGATTCAGTATTACTGAATGTGTCAGGGGAAGCTACAACCAATGCATTATGGAATAAGTTGGAGACTTTGTATCAGTATAAGTCCCTAGTAAATAAAATGTTCCTGCAGAAGAAGTTGTATAAATCAAGGATGAAAGATGGAGACTTGGTGACAGAGCATCTGAATGCCCTCAATATTGTGGTAAGTCGGCTATTATCTGTTGATATTAAAATTTCAAATGAAGATAAGTGTATCAATTTATTGTTCTCTTTACTAGACTCATGGGATAGTCTGGTTGTGGCCATAGGTAGTAATACAACTACTTTAAATTTTGATGATGTGGTATCATCCTTGTTATCGAAGGAGATGAGGCAGAATAACATGGAAGGACATAGCACAAATGCATTATTTGCAAGAGGATGCTCCCAAGAAAGAAATAGATCCAAGTCCTAAAATGGGATATCTAAATCTAAGGGTAGATCTAAATCTCTCAGAAAGTTTGTAAATATATGTTAGAGATGTGGAAAAGTAGGGCACTACAAGAAGCTATGTATATCCAAAAGCGTTGAGAGAGGGAAGGCATATGAAGAATCTCCTTCTATAGAAGAAAAAACCTCCTCAGAAGAAGGAGGGGATGTGTACTTGGTTTCATCAAGCACACATGTAGATCATGAGGCATGGCTCGTTGACTCAGGCACATCCTTTCATACGACTCCCCACATAGAGTGGTTCTGTGAATATGAAAAATATGATGGAGGTGTCGATGTTTTCCTAGGTGATGACTCGACAACTAGACTCATAAGACAAGGAAACATCAAGTTGAAGCTCATGGATGGAAGGATTAAAACACTATCTAATCTTTTGCACATCCCAATATTGGCCAAAAATTTGGTTTTTGTAAGCAAAATGGATGATGCATGGGTAAAAATGGTTTTTGAGAAAGAAACCTATAGGATGGTTCTAGGAGAAATGGTGTTGTTGAAGGGAGTTTGGATTGAAACTCTGTATAAGTTGCAAGGAATCACTATTAGCGATGGGTGTAATAGTTCCATTGTTCCTAAGATTGGAGCTAAAGATGAAAAAATATGGGAGAAAAGGCTATGTTGTGGCATCAAACATTGGGGCATATTGGAGAGAAGGGATTTCGACTACTATATGGTAAAGGTATGGTTGAAGGTATGTATAAATGCACTCCGGATTTTGATTTTAGTAAAAATTGTGCATATGGGAAGCATAAATGGGTAAGATTCCCTTCTGGTGCAACGAGGGGAGAGGGAATTTTACAGTTGGTTCAGAGTGATGTGTTTGGACCTGTTTCGGTTCCATCAATGGGAAAATATGTGTACTATGTCTCATTTATAGATGACTTCTCGAGGAATACATGGATATATTTCCTCATTAAGAAATATGAAGTCTTTGATAGGTTTAAAGAGTTTAAGGCTCTTGTGGAAAATAAAAAAGAGAAAAGAATTACGGTGCTAAGGATGGATAATGGTGGAGAGTTATGTGGAAATTAATTTGATTATTTTTGTAAAAAGTGAAGTATAACAAGGAAAAATACTATTCCATATAAACCTCAACAGAATGGAGTTGCAGAAAGGATGAAAAGGATGCTAATGGAAAAAGCAAGGTGCATGCTCAGTGGTGTCAGGTTAGGACTGGAATTATGGGCAGAGGTAGTGGGTACTGCATGCTACCTATTCAATCGATCACCCTCATCAACACTAGATGAAAAGACTCCATATGAGGTATGGACTGGAGAGAAACCCTCTCTCACACATCTCAGGGTATTTGGTTGTGAGGCCTATGTTCATGTTCCAAAGGAAAAAAAGAGTAAGCTAGATAAAAAGATTGAAAAGTGTATCTTTATTGGGTATAAAGATGGTTTGAAAGGTTATAAGCTTTAGAACCCAGAAACTAAGATGGTACTGTATAGCCGAGATGTTGTATTTAGATAAATTAAAGATTTTTTCAAACAAGAAGTCTTACCAAGGAAGGAACAACCAGTAAAAATAGAGTTTGAGTTGAAGGATGACAAATCAGACTCTACAAAAGAACATGAATCAGAAGAAAAATATCCTCATAATCCACTATTGAGGAGATCGGGTCAAGAAAGAAGACAACCAAAAAGGTATACTCCACCCAATTTTTGTTCAAATTTTGCTTTGTCTATTACTGATGATGATCCTAGAACTGTTAGGTAGGCAGTGGATTTAGAGGATGGAAAACTCTAGAAAAAGGCCATGGTTGAAGAAATGGTATCCTTGGATAAGAATGAGGCTTGGTATCTAGTGGAGTTTTTGACTAGAAGAAATCCTATTGGCAACAAATGGGTTTTTAAAAAGAAGTTGAATGCAGAAGGCAAAGTGGAGAAATACAAAGCTCAGTTAGTAGCAAAAGGTTATTCCCAGTTTGAGGGAATTCAATTTGGTGAGATTTTTTCTCTTGTTGCCAAGTTAACTTCTATTAGATTTCTCTTATTTGTTGCTACTACATTTGTTTTGAATTAGAACATATCAATGTGAAGACACCATTCCTACATGGGGATATGGAAGAAGAAATCTACATGAAGCAATTAGAAGGCTTTGTTGTGAAGGGAAAGAAGGAGTTGGTATGCAAGCTAAAAAATTCCCTGTATGGGTTAAAGCAATCACCAAGGATGTGGTATAAAAAATTTCATACTTATATGTTGGGACTTGGCTTCACAAGGAGCAAAGTGGATCATTGTGTGTATTTCAAATTAATGGGTGGTCATCTTATTTATTTGGTCTTGTATGTGGATGATATGTTGTTGATAGGAAACAACAAGGATATTATTTAGGATGTGAAAACTCAATTGTCCTATAAATTTGACATGAAGGATCTTAGTGTTGTGAATTTCATTTTGGGCATGGAAATTAAGAGAGATCGGACAAACACGAGACTCTAGTTAAATCAAAGGAAATATGTCGAGACAATATTGCATAGGTTTAATATGTAGGAATGTAAACTGATCAAGGTTCCTATTCATGTAGGTGTAAAGTTGTATGTGGATCAGTGTCCCAAGACAGAGGAAGAAGAAGAGGACTTGTCTTGTGTTCCATATGTGAGTGCAATTGGAAATTTGATGTATGCAATGGTTTGTACTAGACCAAACATTGCACATACAGTGGGATTTTTGAGCAGGTATATGTCAAAAGCAGGGAAGGAGCATTGGACAACAGTAAAGAGAGTTTTTAGGTATTTGTGTGGCACTGCCAGTCATGGATTGTGCTAACAATGAAGACCAGGATTGAACAAAGTGATGGAGATACATGGCTTTGTGGATGCCTATTGGGTTGGAGATTTAGATCATAGAATATTTACAAGCAGGTATGTGTTTAACCTATTTGGAGGAGAAATCAATTGGATGAGCAAAATACTGTCTGTAGTGGCACTCTCAACTACAAAAGATGAATACATGGAAACCACTCATGCAAGAAAAGAAGAAGTATGGTTATAGAGATTGTGTTCAGGTATTGAGTTGGTATAACTAGTTGTAAGGATATATTGTGACAGTCAGAGTGCAATCTTCCTGGCGAAGAACTCGACTTATCATTCAAAGACAAAGCATATTGATGTTCAGTATCACTTTGTGAGAGACATGGTTGAAGACAAGAAGGTGTTGTTGATGAAGGTGGACACTTTGGAGAATGTTGCAAATTCATTAACAAAATTTTTGAGCACTAAGAAGTTCTCTTGGGGTAGAGGATCTATGGGCATTGTTTCCCTAGATTGTTCACTATGTAATCATGTAACCCCCCATATGAAAATAAAACAACAAGTGGTAGAATGTTGGGTATGTGTTATATTCTTTGAAAAATTGATCCCATGTATTGTAAACTGATATGGTAGAAAAGGGGGTCAGTGGGGTGCTTAGAACCCTCCAAATGGAAGGTTTGCGGTGGTTAGCACCTCGTTTTTTGCGTCCATTTTTGGCAGTTTTTTGGAACACAGTTTTCGCCGATGGTTTTTTTATTCTTGTTAAGGAATTATGGTTGTTGACTAATCCAGGTCAATGGATTAGGGGTTTGTATGCCACGAGATCCTATATATAGTATATTGTAAAAAATGAAGATTATGAATAAAAGATTAGAGGTGTGACTCTAAACAGGTTGTCGGTTTTCCCGATTTGGATTTCCAGGGTAAAAATCTTTGTGTAATGTGTGTGTGTGCCATTATATATTTTCTGTTTTACTAAGAATTTGTTTGTAGTAACTAATTTTACAAGGTTAAAATCCACATTAATTTCAATTGATTGCTTGACATATCATGTTGTCTTTTCCGACAATATCTCTTGAAGTGTCCAGGCTTATTACAGTAATAACATCTAAATTTTGGCCTCCTTAATGTGTTGCTAGCCTCCCTCACCCCACTATTTCCTTGTTTATTTTTAACTTTAAACCATGCACTAAAGGTTCTCTCTATAGTGGATGAAGTTTATGCTTTTGTATAATCTAACCTCGTTTCCTTCTGAAGAAGAAGTGTTGATAACTTCTAAAAATTAAGTTCTTGGGTCTCCCCAAGAAGAAGCAAGGACTCAATAAATGAAGCAAAATATGACAACAAGCATTAAATCTTCTAAGGAACCATATCTTCATCATTCACTAGCTTCTCAATTGTAGACAATTGATCACAAAGATCCTTCAACAACAATAGATATTCAGAGATAGATCATGCTTCCTGCAACTTAGTGGAAACCAAAAGATTTTTCAAATACGATGCCCACCTGGATTCTTATGCTTGATACTTTTTTTTTAGATTAATCCACAAAACATATTCTATAGTGGAATTTCTCACTGAACTAATGTGTCTGTGACTAACAATTTGAGAAGTAATAAAGCCTTATTATGTCTTTTATCATAGTCTTTGGGATCATTTTCTAGTATGTGTTCTTTACCTAAAACGATTTGATCAAGATCTCTAAACTCGCTAATAGCGAGTATCTTATGACTCCACAAGCTATAGTTCTTTCCATTTAACTTTTCAAACTCCAAAAATATTAAATGACAAATATTGACTATTGCTAACACAAATTGAATACATAGACTAATGAAATCCGGAATAGAACAAGCTTAATGAATTAGCAAAGTATCTTTGACTCTTCACGCTGTGATTGTAGTAGTGTGAGAAAATTGATCTCTCTCCCTGGTATAACCTCCTTGATTTAGCAATTGTAATATCGCAAGAAAATTCTATGGATCAATGACTTATCCTTACTATGCATAATTGTAGGACTACAGTCTTCATGTTTCTGTGTTGATTTGGCCAGTAGCTACAGAAACTAGTCAATCCATCGAGAAATGCAACAATCTATTTTCACAATCACAATTAGGTTACCCAATCGAGAACAACAAGGAGATTGCATTATTCTCAAATTGTGATTCCACACAGTGAATTCCAGGTTCCACATGTCTCGAACAAGGATTTCTTAACCTAAATGATGATGCACAATTCTTATGTGCCCAAAATGGAATCAAATTCACCTGTGTGAGACTAGAATCTCATGGATAAGTTGGACAGTAGTCTCCTTCACCGAATAACAACATCCTTAACCAAAGCCTTCTTTAATGGACAAAAATGTCCTCAACCTAAGTGCAGTGATCGTCTGATGGATCTCATACCATGAAAGATAAAATAATAGATCGATTGTATTCACCAGCTTACCTTTACATTGCATATTTTTTGTATTATATAGTTACAGGGGTTTGTTACAACATGCTAAAGAAATGGAATGATTTCTCCTCGCCCATGAACCCCCTGGTGACATTCGTGGGGGGCAAGCCCCCCACATCATGCCATTAGGAACTAGGATCCAAAAGCAGCTGAAACAAGACCTCTAAATCATGAATATAATCAAGCTCCTCAACCAATAGGTTTGGGACAAACCCCAGGGAGGCATGTGCAAATATTCTCTCTCTTATACTATACTATCTTGGGTTAAGTTGTTGGTATGTGAAAATACTCTCTCTAACACACACACACACTAATGACATGTTTTGATTTTCATCTTATATTTCCTTCTTGTTTTTCATGATGATTTGACATAACACATAGTTGAAATTGTTAAGTGAATTAAGATATATATTGAAGATAAGAGGGAAGATCTATCATTGTAAGTTCTATTGTAATAAGTAATTCTAGATCTATTGAATGCATGAAAAGTGTGCCATGAGGGATGAAACTTGTTGCTATTGAAGTACACTTGTTTGATGTCTTTTTTCTTGGGTTGTCTAGTGATTTGGGTTGAAAATAAGTGAATTATTTTCCATTACTTGCTGCTATATTTAAATAATTCAAATCAGCTCTAAGGATGAAATTTCACAGGGAGTAGATGCGAGAGACCTTCATTGTGAGGTGAAATTTCCAAATTTGCAATAAAAGTCATATACAAAAATTTCTACATATCCCTCAATCAACATTTCACATTGATATTATTCTTTCCTATGTTTATATTAGGATGCAAAAGATCCAAAACAACCTAAGAACATTGAATACTCAAAATGTATTGGAGCACGACTCTAAATGATAGTAATAATAATAATAAATTAATAGTAATTCCTAGATATTAGAAGAATAACACTCATTTACCCCAAAAATATCAATATCAAATGATCATATGCAATTGCATATGTGAATAACTATTACAGTCTCCTACATATACTCATTATCGCTTATTACTCATGTAATACCAATACTAGGCTAGCCTACTATTTTTCTCTATAATGACCCCTAGTGGCTATAACACCATAACAATTTCCATCCATTTTGGAATGCTTCATCTAAATTGATGTATATTTTACATCTCGTTAAACCAAGATATACCATGGAAATTACATCTAAGAATACATTCAACTAATCATAAAAGTTAAAAATTGCATCATATAAACGTTAATTGAATATGAGCGCTAAACTATAATGCAAAAATTGTTGCAAAAAATTAATAAGTAATAGAACCGAATCAAATGCATGACACACAAATATGCCAAGTTGTAGCGAAGCAATACAAATTTATTGTGGTCCATGGTATAATACAATATGATATAACACTCTCACTTGATTTCCTTTAGCTATGCAATTAAGGGTATATTTTCTAATAGTCAAATTCACACTAGTTGGTTCCACATGTCAACCCCCAAAATACACTAGAATACATAAATGATCCTACAATGGCATTGATCCAAGGCACCATTCAGGGCCATCTCATAAATGGTCCTAATATTGGTAGTTCTAGGACCATTATTTTCTAATGCATTTTTGGGGGCCTTCCCATGCATTTTTTTTTTTATGATTTTTTACATCTAAGGAACAAAATTAGTTTGTTAATTTCTATCAAATGAGATCAGAAAGACCCAAAATAGACCAAAAATAGATAAGTTGTGATCCTTCCAAGGTTTCCCTCTTTTTGGACTACTTGAATTTATCTCGGTCAACATCCCCGCTCAACCCTACCTTCATGCCAACGTTAGGGTTCTTGCATATTAGGGTTTTTTGGAATTATTGTAAAATTATTTGCAACCTCTAGTTATGGATTTCTTTTAATGAGCACGGTCATCACATCTCTTCTCAAATATAATCTACCACCATTCTAGACACTATGTATTACTATGTACATTTTAGTGTTTCCACCATTTTATTCATTATCAAAATTTGCTTTTCATTGTAATACTTTGATTTCAATACTATATCTCGAGTTCTGTCTACAATATTGTGTTCTTTAATTCCATTCCCAATCCAATTCGAATCAGTGGTATTAGAGAAATATGTTATTTGTTTTTTTTATGTGCATGTTCCCAACAAGGTCAGGGTACATGGAGTCAGGCCTCGAAGTAATCAATCTTGGTGGAGACCTCCGCCGGTGATGAAGCAAAGAAATACAAAAGAGTAGGATATCTTATCAAGTTGTTTCTCTAAGAGTCCCTTGAGTAACAAAACAACGATATCATGGACCATTTTTCTCAAATCCTTCGGTGACTCCCAATAATGATGGAGGAAGCTTCGACAAGCCACTACTACATATTGAAAAATTTGCGACGAAAGTACTCTTTCATCGCAACATGCAAGAGAAAAAGTTTTTTTTTTTTCTAAATATACCCCGTGTTCATCGCCATCTCGACGCCTACAGTTTGATTGGTCAATGGTCGTCGCATAAGAGATGACCTTAGATTGGTTGTCGCATAAGCAACGATAGTTGACCATAATAATTTAGTCAAACTTTACCATTGAAAATGACCTAAAATAAAA
>JZKD02S0403851.1:0-10580 GCA_000966675.3 Picea glauca | reverse complement strand
ATATTTTCTTTGAAACATTTGCAGTGACAAGTGATTCATGGTGAGCTACACAATGAACTGTAATAAGATTGAGTACATTGTTTTTTAAATGAGAAGACAAATTCATTTTCATGTCCCACTATGTTTGATATTTGCTTGGTGGAAACAACAATCATTTTTTTAGTCAAAAGACCTTTATTACATATTAGTTGATGGACATTCACACACACACACACACACACACACACACACACACACAATATTTCCCTTTCCATCTAGTAAATTCTTAAGCTTCATAAATTCTGAAATGGGCTGTCCAAAATCATTGGAGTCTAAATATGTTGCATAAAAAACAAGATATTGCTCCAAACTTTGATGCGTGCTTTCATCCAATATCAATGAAAATAAAGGACTTAAAATCATTTTCTGCTATCCAACTTGTATATGAAGAGTAATATTACAACTTTGGCATTTGAGGTGTCTATTGGGCTTAGCTCGGGTGGTTGGGAGGAATAATTATTATCCTCCCTACCCAGGTTAAATTCCCAAAAGTGACACGTTGATCTCTTAATGAGTGTATTGTTGTAATGGCCTGTCAATTGGGTTTAGCTTGGGTGGTTGGGAGGAATATTTGTTATCCTCCCCACCTAGGTTCAATTCTCGCAAGTGACATGTTCATCTCTTAACAAGTATATTGTTGTAATGGTTTTGAGCCTTGTTGTTGGCCGACTTTATGCCTTGAAGATTCTAGGGTTTACCCTAGGTACCATCCTTGAAATGAGGGGAAGTGCTTGGGGGTTTTCCTTGGGTAGTTAACTGGCCTTATGCCCTATTTTTGACCGGCCTTGTGCCCTAAAGATTCTAGGGTTTACCCTGGATACCATCCTTGAAATGAGGGGATGTGCTCGAGGATTTTTCCTGGGGAAATTCATTGTACCAATCACTCTTTCTTTATTAGAATCCTCAATTTGTTCCATATGCTCTGGAAAATGATTCATCTTTTTCATTGTGGCATTAAATCATCTTGTTGCAACATCTTTATGCATATATGATTTTTCACGAGTCACAAGGTGTCATGTTGCAATGTAGTATAATACTTACTTGTACCCCATGGTCTACTCATCTTATACTTCTCACAATAATCATGCTTCATGACTATTTTACCCTCACATTCAATTTTGTTCAACCAATCAAATTTGATGATCCATTTTTGACAAAATTTTCTTTTTGGTTGTATATTGAATTTCTTTTGGTTACTATCCTCTTCCACTACAAAGAAATAACCTCTTATTGGAGGTTTTTAGTGTTACAAGATTGGGCAAAATTATCAAAAAAATTTCGCTATTGATAACGAAGGTTTTATCAAATGTTCACTATAACTAAAAATTCTAATATTTGGAGGTTTTAACAAAGGATTTTTTTGGTGTGCTTCAAATAGTAAGGTGCATTGGTGCACAATATTTAATATGCACTTATGCATATTATGTCTTCTGAAAACACTAGTGTGTTATATATCTCATTGGTTCTTTCATAGGTGGTCATTTTAATAGTTTTGGGAACCTTATGTATTATTCTTATACTTAATGTTTCAGGCTAAGTAACACAACCCATCTTTAGGAGGAGATAATCATTGGTTTCTCACATCTTAGGAGACCAAATGATTTAATTAATAATGCCAGACACCATGCAATAAAATGATGATTACTAGGTTGTTTCTTTCCAAGGTGAGAATTATTAATTAGTGGCCATTTTTAATGTGGTTGATAATAGATGCCCATGACTTGATTAATTTACAACCACCATCCCAATCAAGGTTGTTTGGTTGTTTTTCTATCTCAATATCTTCCATGACTCAAATCTTCATGTAATGATCCACATCGACGATAGTTTCTACATTTTCTAAACAAATGTGGTGCCTAGAGTTTCCAGAGTGCTTCACTAATTTAGATTTCTTAGTTTTACCATGAACAATGTCAATGCTATGTTCTTTTGTCCTTATCTGAATAGAGTGGCCAGTCTCACCAATGTATACCTTACAATAGTTACATGGGATAGAATAACCGCCTTTACCCTTTTCGAATCCTTTTCATCTTTCGCATGGTCCAATATTTTTCTTAGAGTATGTGGTGGTGAGAAAGAAACTCTTATTTGTTTCTTTCATAAGATATTAGCTATCCTATATGTTGTTCCCTGGATATATGATAGTGTTATAGTTTTTAAGATGTTGGCATTTCTTCTATTTATCCTCTTATCTTCTTGAGACTTTTGCATGGATTTTTTTATTTGTTGTTCAATGTAGCCGTTGCTTTTAAACACATTTTCAAGGTGTTTTAGTTCTTGATCCAAATGTGCCATGTTAAATATTCATTTGGCTTTGATTTACAATGTATTTATAACACCTGTCTTTTGAGCCGAACGATGATGAGAGTCTGCGTGAATATATTTACGTGTGTGTCTTTTTTCGGTATACTTGATGTGCCAACATTCCATCAATTTCTATGGTGAGAAGGACATCCAAAAAAAAGGTTTTTATCTTCTTCAATCTCCATGGTAAATTTTATGTCTTTCGATTGGTTGTTCATGTGCCTTAAGAAATCTTCCAACCTTTCCTTTCCATGTGGCCATATGAAATGAGTGTCATCCATGTTTCTTCTCCATTTCTCTTGTTTCATTGGAGATGTGTTGATGTCTATCTCCTAAAAATATTCCATATAAATGTTTGCAATAATGGGGGATAGTGGGGATCCCATTGCCACACCATTTCTTTGTTCATATATGTCTCCATGGAAATTGAAATATGTAGATTTCAGAAATACCTCCTTCAGGTATGTTGTCCTTCTATCCATGCGTTTTCTTATGACTTTTATAGCTTCATTTATTATAATTTTGGTGTATAGAGATACAACATCAAAACTTACCAAAATATGTACTTCCTTTACTTTTGTTGATTTTATATTTTCTATAAAATGCGAGGAATCCTTGATGAATGATTGAGTGTCACCTACATGAGTTTTGATCCTTTATGTGAGTGACTTTGCTAGTCCATATGAAGGTGATCCAATCATGTTCATGGTTGGTCTAAGTGAATATCCCTCTTTGTGTACCTTCAAAAGCCCATATATTCGAGGAATAATGGGATTCTTAGGATTGATTTTCCTTTTTATGCTATCATCCAAGGAGGAGTTTTATATACGATTGAGCATTAGAGCATATATATCCTTGCAGATTGTGAAGTGTTGGTAATGGTAGAAATAAAAACAACAACAATGATAACAATATTATTGAAGAGAACAATGTTGTTATTGTAGTTAGGAGCAATGATTCTCTTATTATAGTTATCAACATCGATGCATTCATACATGTATATCACAATAGTGCATAACAATAATTTATATGCATCAATGTGTAATAATAATTTATAACACCGAGGCATAACAATCTTTGAAACACGTCGATGGGTAAATATTTCTGAAATTCATAATGTAATGATACGTTTCAATGTTGAATTTGTCTGTGGTGTGGGTATGCTAACGCAACTTGTTTTTATTATAAGATTTCAATTACTCATCAGAAAACTAACCAGTTTTATAATAATACTTATTTTTATATTTAATTAATGTGTTTGATATAATCATTGCTTTAATGTATTGTATCGTTTAAACAAATATGCTAACCGATTACTCCTTTTTCATTGTAATAATGTAAATCATCTATATATTTAATCGACAATGTAACATTTTACGACACTAAAGACTGTAATAGAATAAAAACCCCATTTTATTATATACGAATAAGGGACCCTTTGTCATACAAAATGGGAGATCTTAAAGGTCCATGATAATCAAAATGTTAATAAATAATTGTTACAATTATTAGTAACTCGCCATCATACCAATTGGGACAATATGACCACATTAAACAAAATGTTCAATTTTTACAATTAAACATTCCAAAATTGTAACAACCCATATAGGTGTTACTCTATTTTTTTTCTGAAGAATAATAATTCCACTAGTAGTTCTCTATCAACATCAAACAATCAAATCTAAATGTCCATCAAGAACATAATACAATAATTATGCCTTGAATCCATCAGAATTATATATGGCTATGTCATTCAAGCTCGATAATTAGAAGTGCACAACTAAATGCATAAACATAAAATACCTATAGCTTATGATGTAGGAGCGTCCTACCTCCAAAATCAAGCATGTTTGACTAGACCAAGGTGTCTTGGGTTTTTTTGAATTTAATTGTGTAATTGATGAAAATTCCTATATTTGAAGGAATTCTAGAAAACTTGTATTAGTTTTGGAATGCATTGTAATTGAGTTAGTTTTCGAGAGTTGTGAGGACTTAGAGAGATCTTAGGGTTGGTTGTATCTCTCTGGAGTGCATTGTGGATCTAGAATGAGGATTTAGTGGATCTAGAGGATCCTAGGGATTTGTATGAGGGTTTTTAGGATCTGAAACAAATTACAGTTTCAGAATAATTTTGTATTAAATTTGTAAGCCTATGGGCATGAGAGTGTGGCCAATTTAGTAGGGAATCAGGCAAAGGTTGAGGAAAGGTCGATTACTGAGAATCCAGCCAAAGAGAGGAAATGCCTAAATTGTGATATCGAGCAAAGAGAAGTTCTAACTATAATTTTATGTACAGTAATGGATTTAATAGAATTTTGAGAATTTACCTAACGTCTTTGTGTTAATGAAAGGTTGAATACCTTTGTAGTTATTTCTATGTTGAATGATTAGTGTCCAAGATTGGAATTTGCAAGACTATACACAGGTTCCTAGGTTTAAACCATGGAAGAAACACTTTGTGGATGTTGAAGGAACAAAATCTGTCAGATCCCAATTAGGATCCATACCGACCGTCAGATTGAAAGTCTATTGTGCAAGAAAGAGGGATTAAAGTGTAGCCTCAATCACCGATCACAATTGGATCAACGATCTACATCATTTCATTTGGGGATTGTTTGTGACCCTTGGATCAAGAGGAAGAGTAATCATGACCGTTGATTGATTATTGATCCACTCATTTGTGTATTTGAAATTGAACGACTACGATTATATTTGGGAGAGAGCCTCAATAGATCGACAATCCATATTGATCATCAATTAGGTTCTGAAGAAGACAATGTAGGTGTTTCAGAGTCTTTATATCTAACTTCCAGTGAGGACTTAACTCCGACACCAAGACCCTGAGAAGGAAGATCCACCATCCATCCACATAGATTGTCATGGGAAATCGATTGTTCATTGGGATAGATCTCAAGCAGATATGATCGTTCATCAGAGGCCAATACCAGATCTTAGCTTTGAATGTAAGCATCATGAAGAAAAGATATGATCGTTCATCATGGATATAGATCAACAACTACAAAGGTGGACACGTGGAGGCAGTTAATTGGTTCTTAGAGTAGATCCATCAAAGTCAGTTGGATGAAGAGACTCCAATAGAAGGACAATGTTGGGTGTAGGCCTATTTTGAGAAGGAAGTCTATTTTGGGCGTAGGAATATTTTTGGAGAAGGATCTGTGTTGGGGAAATACTTATTTTTGGAAAGGAAGACCTAATTATGGAGCATGCACAATAGGTGGCAAGAAAGTAACATGCAGAAAAAGAAGGAAAAACAACACGCAGGAGGAAAAAAAACATGGTGCGTAGGTAGACCATCCTAACCATGATAGGGTTAGGGTTTTTGATAAGGATTGTAAAGGCTATAACCCTATAAAATAGTATAAATAAGGACCTAGGAGGTCTAGGTAAAGGGTGTATGTGAGAGAGGGATAGATATGTATGTGTGAGATAAAGAGATATCATATAATAACTGAGAGAGTTGATTATCATGATTTTGTGGGATTGTTGATAAGTTTGTAGAATAGTCTAGTAAGGTAGTTTTTGAGGGTTAGGTCATAGGATGAGGAGCCTGGTGTGATATAGTCTTCCTCACAGAGGGTTATTACCCTCAATCTTGATTGTATTACTGGAGATGTAATGCACACAATGCAAGATATTGAAACATAATAAATAAAAGAGTAGAGAAACCAGATCTTTGTGGACGTAGCACCAGGAGGGGGTGAACCACGATAACCCTTGTGTTATGTGTGATTGTTAATGAATGATTTAATTTCTATTGATCTTTAGCTTAAAGAATGAATGGTTAGATTAGATTTATTAGCATGCATGCATACGTTTAAAGGTGAATAAATCATAGAAGTGATTAAATGATTCAAAAAGATAATGCATAAGGAAGAAAGAACACAACCCCAGATCCCCACTCATTCCAAGACTGCAAACACCTGAGTATTACAGTCACCCATAAAATCTATCTCGGGTGAGACTCCACTATGCACCCTGTGCACTGCGTTGCCTTCTAGGTTACCAAGAGGGAAAATAGTTTTTGAGGGTTTTGTTGGAAACCCATTGAGATCCAAATCTAGGTCAACCCAAGAAGAAGTAAAAGAAACAACCAAAAAATGGTTCTGTTGCCGGCTGAAACTACACGGGATTGAGTGGATAGGATTTGTGAAAGAAACGTGTAGAGGATGAAAGTATAGAAGGGAATGTTCAGGCCATGGAATCCAACGAAGATAGAGATTGAAAGATGGTTGAAAACAAAGGAACTCGAGTTTGCACAGAAAGAAAAAAAAAACCCTAAGTTGACATCGCACAAATATCTCGACAAATACATGTTTAGCGAATTGCATGAGGTATTTTTCTATGATTTCCCGCATTTGTTGTAGGAGTGGTTATTTAGGTTAAACGAAAATCACCCTAAAAATAGAATCATACAGTTGGAGTGGAATCCCATGGAGATCACGCAATTACAACAAGGTAATAACAAATTTATGTGCGCAGTAGATTTTTGGTTAGGCAACATTGTTGCATGGTTTATCACCGAATTTGTTGTAGATACCACGAAGTCCTACACCATAGCAGAGAAATATTTTCTAAAGGGACCCAGAGGTAGGTACATCAGATTGCTGTATACTTCGATCAATATTTTACTGTATGACAACGATGTGATTACCATGGAATCAAACAACTAAACTTCCCTCCATGCATGGAGGAAGGGGGGAAGCACCGACAAGAGGTTGATATTTGGAAGAGGAGATGGATAAGGGAAAGAAGAAGAAGTACATGGACACAATTAGGATGGAAGACGACCAGATAAAGCAGATAATGGAAAAAGATGGAAAGACGTGCAATGGAGTACCCTACCAATATAAAATGAATAGTAAGAAGAGAGCCATAATCGACAGAGAGGTCTTGGTAAGCGATGGCGAAGATGTAGAGGATCTTTGGGCTGCAGAGAAGATTGAGAAAATTCTACGTGCAACGTATGAAAGGAAAATGAGAGGTCCAGGTTGAGGAAAATAAGTCAGAACTCCAATTCATATCAGATTCAGTGTGGAACCTACAATCCCATGTGCGACTAATACACCAGAAAGAACACCAATGTTTAGAAAAACAAAGTTTAATGGAAGAAAAGTAACAAGACACGATCTAATAAAGGAGCATCAACTAGGGGAGCCAGTTTAGGAAGTAACAGTCAATTGTATACACCGCGCAGAGGCAGTAGTTCAACACAGTTCAAAATGGCAGGACATGATCCCATGATCAGATTACCAGAGGACCCTAAAAAACACTTATTCATTTGCGAGAAGATCTGGGAAGCAAAGAAGATCACGAATGAGGATACAAAGCTCACACAATTAGCTATCACATTGAGTGACCGCTCATTGGAATGGTACATGAGCCTAGATGTAAACAGTCCATAAGGAGTACCAAATACTATCACGGATGTGAAAAAACTATTGGTAAACGAATTTCAGAAGCACAACTCAAAATACCAGTACATGAATGAAATGATTGAAATCAGGAAAAAACTAGGTGAGTCTATTTAGGAGATTGATCAGAGGTTCAAATTTATGAAAGGAAAGTTGAAATATGCAATTACTGACATGCAACATAGGCACTTATTTGTGAACTCACTGCTACCACACTTGAAATACCCATTAAGACAACAAAAGTTCCAAACTTAGGAAGAGGCATTGCATGAAGCCTTACAACTGGAAGAGAACCAATATCATAAGAAAAATCCAAAAATAGAGGAGCTTTAGGAGGATATGAAGAATCTATCATTTCAACTTAATTAGAATAAGGGAAAAGACAAAATATAGGCTTTTTGGTGTACCCTATGCAAGACAGAAGGACACCATAAGAATAGATGTCCAACTTTTATGCAGTATATGGAAACATGAGTACCAAACCCCTTGCTAACATGAGGACCATGGTGCGAGATTTATAAAACACATGGCCATGATCCATATCATTGTCCAATGATGCCGAAATATAAGACAATACCCAAAAGTTCATATTGCAATTTTTGCAAATCAATGGGTCATGATGATAAGGATTATAGAACAATGGAGCTCATGAGAGAAAGTAATTCAGATACTTATAGAGTGCAAGAAGAAATGATGATAGGACAAGCTTCACCTCAGTTCAGCCAGGTACCGCAACAATACAACAATGTGCCACAGCACAATAATGTGCAACCATGGTATAACCCCACACAGTATAACCAGGTACTCTAGTACAACGCACCACGAGGAGATCGAGGTGGATACATAGGTGGAGGACGAGGCATAGGTGTATTTGGATGAGGCAGAGGACCAATAGTGTTCCACAACTTCCAACAACCATGAAATTATGCAAGGGATTGTCCACTTCCACCAACAACATGTATGTATTGTCGCGTAGCATACCATGACACATAAGATTTCCCAACACTCTTGGGAAAGATCCAGGAAAAAAGGAACTAGAACAACTAGAATGTCCAATGGATCTCTGCAGAAGACAGGGATGAGGGAAGAAGCATTAATATAGTCACTCGAGGAGGAGCCAAGACAGGAACTGATGTAGCAAGAAAATATCCAGTTCAACACCAATGGGTTAAGAAGAATACTGAGCCACAAAAACAGTTTGACGCACATAAATAAAATGAAACATTTAAGCAAGCCAAATAGGAGTTTATCAAGCAAAATCTTGCATCTACATCAGTCACACAACAAACTTAGAACCCACCAATGTACAAGATTCCATCCTCAATGGATCATACAAATGAAATACAACCTTTAGAGCAAGTAAGTACCATAAAGATTTTTTTGCAATCATGTGTTAAAATATTGAATGATCCATCAACTGTTAAAGTCTTACAAAATATGCTAGAAAGATGCAACATAGAGGTAAAAGGGAAGTTAGAACAAAAAATAATCATTCATCTCCATACAATAAGAAGGACAAACAAATAATTCAGATTAAATGCTAATATTGGGAATTTCAACATGGGAGATATTATACTAGACTTAGGCTCTGAAGTAAATGTATTACCTAAGAAGACATGGCAGTGTATGGGAGAACCCACATTAGGATATTCACCTATCATGGGAGAACCCACATTAGGCTATTCATCTGTATGGAAGTGTTTGTGACCCTTGGATTAAGAGGAAGAGTAATCATGACCATTGATTGAGTACCGGTCCACTAATTTGTGTGTCTAAAATTGAATGGATATGATTATATCTGGGAGAGATCCTCACCATATCGACAACCCATATTTATTGTCAATCGGGTTTCGAAGAAGAGAGTGTAGGTGTTTCAACTTATTTATATCAAATTTATTTTCATAACTTAACTCCGACACCAAGACCGCGAGAAGGAAGATCCACCGTCCATTGACATAGATTTTCGTGGGCAATTGACTGTTCATCATGATAGATCTCAAGCAGATCTGACCGTTCATCGGAGGCCAATATCAGATCTTAGCTCCGAATGCAAGCATTACGATGAAGAGATCTGATCGTTCATCAGGGATAGAGATAAATGAATATGATGGTGGACACATAGAGGTAGTTAATATGATCTCAGAGTAGATCCATCATTGTTAATTAACTGAAGAGACTCCGATAGAAGGACAATGATAGATGGATGAGATCTATTCAGAGCTGAATAGATTGACGGTTTAGAAGAGGACTCATGTCGATTGACCGAGACCCATATGTGGAATCAATGAATGAGGTATGAACACATGGTAGTAAAGTGCACAAAGGAGAGGAGGACACATGACAGTCACGTGTTGGTTGATGCACGAAGACAAGGCAGAGTGGAAGCGACAGGTTGTGATTTGTGATTGTAGATTTCATAAGATCGATGGTGGAGGAAGCTGCAATGGTTCAGATTCCGACGAGAAGGAGAAAGGATGTCGGAGCGTGAGTTTTCTGATGGTTTACTCCACACGCAAGGAAATTCTCCGAAGAAGGAACTCCGATACAAAGGAGTTAAAAGAACATTCCGACGTTGAATCATGAGCATCCATCGGGAAGGAGGACTAACGATGGATATTGGTCATGGTTTGATCACAAAGGAGATCAACCCCATATTAGATCTGGATCATCCTTTCCGTGACAATCAACAGAGGAAAATGAAAGGATAAAAATTTCGATGGCTTAAGGAGAGTTAATCCCTGAGAAATTTAAGAGCTGGGTCATGGTGCAAGGTTTTATGGAGAATATGGCCTCGTTGGAAGCACT
>JZKD02S0403850.1:272092-283812 GCA_000966675.3 Picea glauca | reverse complement strand
TATTTCTGTTGCTATTTCGTGAATCATTTATGTGTATTGTGAAGATTATGCTGGATATTTTATTGTTATTCTGTTATTTCTAGCATTTCGTTTTTGTTCTGCATATTTTATATATCTGGTATCTTGCATAATCTATAGCTATATGCTATAGAGAAAGCAATAAGAAAAAAAAAAGTACAAAATCTAATTCTGCGCAGAACAAGCAGAGAAAACAAAAAAGGTACAAAATCTAATTCTGCGCATGCTTTTCACCAGCAAGACTAAGGGATATTTGATTAAAAAGGTACAAAATCTAATTCTGCGCAGAGTAAGAAAGAGAAAAAAAAATACAAAATCTAATTCTGTGCAGAACAAGCAAGAGAAAAAAAAATACAAAATCTAATTCTGCGCAGAGCAAGCAAGAGAAAAAATAAAAAATACAAAATCTAATTTTGTGCATGCTTTTCACCAACGAGACTAAGGGATATTCAGAGAGTCTCATTTTAAAACAAACCAGCAATTAAAATGAATCTACAATATTTACCCAGCCTGAATGGTCAAAATGACATTGCTAAACCAAACCAACCATTAAAAGGAATCTACAATATTTACCCATCTTGAATGGTCAAAATGACATTGCTAAACCAAAATTTGAAACAAAACCTAAAACCATCATATGAAAATATATTTAAACTAATAATAATATGAAATATAAAAATAGGAAAAAGCAACATAGCACCACTCATTTGCCGTGGGTTCACAGCTCCGTCTGTCCCGTGGCGGCTTAAAACATTTTCCACAGGTCTGATATTTTGTTCTCACTTTATTTCCATTTTATTTTCTAATCTAAGTGAAATAAAACTATCGTAATATGCAAGGCAAGCTGTTACATTTTAATAGATGATAACCGTCGACATGCAGAATTTCTGACTGGAATTTGTTCTTCACAACTGGAAATTATGTGTCGGGCACTATGGATGCCGAGTTTGCTTTGTTTGTTGTCCAATTAGACATAGCAGCGGCCATGGCTTTGTATGAACTGCCCCCTTCTTCCAACGCAGTCACGGCCTTCTCCTTCAATTTTCTCACTCTCGCCCTTACCCTCATCCCGCTTTCTTCTTCCATCAACTCCCTAACTGCTCTCTCCACTTCTTCTCTCCTTACAAAATCACCGCTTTCCATCTTTGCTGCGATCGCCACCTTGAACTCATTAGCCAGTAGAATTCTATTGTCCCGACCATGGCCCAGACGACAGTTACAGAGACGACAAGTGTCGAGGAAATGGGCAGGCTCTATGGCCTTATTTGAATAACTGTAACTACTTGTAATTCCAGAGCCCATAGGAAAAGCATAGAAATCTGGAATTTGCTCAGAGGCTATGGCGAAATCTACAGATCGAAATCTCAAAATCGAAATTTTAACTTATCGATCCTTGGCGCCTTTGCTAAATTAAAAATTTGAATTAGCTTGAACTCGGAACGGGGCATTGTGCCTTGGCGCCTTTGCTAAATTCAAAATTTGAATTATCTTGAACTCGGAACGGAGCATTGTGGGCCCGGGTGGAATGGGGCAGACAGTAGCGAACGGGGATATCTGCTTCCAACGTAGGAATTCATTCTACGCGATGGGGTCCCGGTGACGGAGACGTCCCATCACGCCATGTATGGTATGGTTATGTAAATATTCAGCCATGCAGCAGCTTCCCAATCATTGGGCTGTTGCATGGTGGATAGCCTTCGCCATATCCAACAGCCCGCAAGCCAGATATACCAATAACTTGTGACTCAGCAAGGGCCGAGACGTCCTGAGGCCCACCCAAATGAACCTCTATCCCAGGGGTCATCTACCCTTCTAGCCTTGTCACAAGGGGCCAATATGAGTATCCCTAACCCCCACCGGTTTTGAACGTGTGACCTCCCCGGAGATAACACATGTTCTTAACCATTGGGCCCACTCAGGACATGGGGGTGGGCTTTGATTCACTTATGTGTGCACGGGTCACTATACTATTTATTATAGTATCTTTGGTTGCAACCACACGTTCGTTCAACCACTACCTCAAGGTGTCAGAGCTATTGCCAAAGAACCCGCGACCTAGACCTATGTGAAGGGCTTTCCACCATAGGACTATTTGTTTGGATTTTTCCTGTTTAGGGTTACCCCACCGAAAGATAGCGTCAGCCCGATTGAAGGTGACTCGTGTGCTCCTCATCTGCCTAGAGGAAACGCGATCTGCCAGTTGAATGCTACCATTCTGAAAAAGCCTGCAGAGGTGTATTGAACCATTATGAATTATTGTTTAGTGGTTGTGTGAACTCTCTCGAGTGAAGCGAACGACGAACGTGTGATCACGGCCTGCGTGGATGGATTGCTATCTGCAATCTGTGTTGTCCCACTGTAAACTCCAACCCACTTCTATCTACAATTTTTCAATATCCAATCTGCGTGGAGGTGACTTGTGCATTAGCGTCAAAGAATTTATGCAGAACTATTTGTGGAATTTGTTATTTGCTAACAGTCATTAAAATCATTTTTTTGTGATCCGTGTCATAAACTTTTGTGGTTTGCAGTAGAAGGAAGTCTGCTCTATAACTGATAAAGTGTGTTATCTTGCTCATGGAAATTGTGTAAGAGCCGAAGAGTTGTGATCTGAGGAAGAGAGCATTCTCGTACGTGGAAGAGAGTATTGCTACTCAGAAGCATTAGACCTACCATCGTTGTTTAATTTGGTGAATTGATGCCCAGCTTAGAGGATACCATACGTGGTGTAAATTAGTGGGAAGTCGACCTGCGTGGACCTGTTGGAGCGTGGAAGAGTGCACCAGAGGGCGCACATTTTTTTTAACTGTGCTATGTGAGGAGTGCAGAGCCACGTGAACGCTGGATTGGAGCTCCGATCGGGAGCCTGGATCGGTGAAGCGTCAGAGATATGGCATTTTGCATAAATACCTGCATGCCTGAGGTGAAAGAGAGCCACGTAGATTGGTGAGACGGTGTTGATATTGCAGGTATTGAGAGCCTCCCATCACTGCTGTTGGAAGCACGCGTGGATGAGAATACCAGGTGGGGATCATGTTATGTCATCCTGCCATCGAACCTCTATTTTGACTGAGGTACTACTATTTATGTGCTGGTTTGCTATTCTATTTTCGTAAAGAAAAAGTGCGTTGCCAAACCTGTGATGTAGTGGAGCCATCCGCCTAAACGGAAAACCCGTAGACGTTTCCAAACCTGTGATGTAGTGGAGCGAGAATGCACAGTGGCTTGCTACTCTCATGGGTAAGCAAAGGAAAACTAGACAACTCAGAGTTGAAACACATGAGGAAAAACGAATAATTATATTTTGCAGATAAGTATGATGTGCTTGTGCTTGCAGTTGAAAAACCCATACTTGAGGAACAAAATGCAGAATTAGACCAGATAAATGAATAACATGAAGAAATCAGTGAAATATTGAGAAGATTAATGTCGGTTTGCAATCTTTCTCATTTAATAATTTTAAACTTTGGGCAATTAAAACGGAAGGATCACTGGGTTCACTAGATTTACAACATTTTGTTCAAGATTGTTTGGTAAATCCCCATGAGAAAAGAAAATATAAAATAACATTATATCTTATTAGTTCAACATTAGAGTATTTTGTCTAATATTTTATATGAAATTGGTGAAGTAGACAATGCAAAAATATTTTTGGATATTCTAGAAATTAGAAATGAAGTATAATGAAATGAGTGCATATGTGTATGAGGAAACTTCTAAAGTTTATGGCGAAGTTGATGGTGAAGAAATTTCCATTAATACAATATATGATGATGAGAACATGTTTTTTTATGAAGAAAAATGTTCAGAAAAAGAATGGATACAGATTATGAAAGAGAAAAGGGTTATTGATGATTTGTAGAATGGAAAGGGAACCCTAGTTGGAACTATAATCCTAGTGGAAGTTAAACAAGATCATCCAACAATCTTTATTGCTAAAGAATATGAAGAAGATGAAGGCCTCAATTAGGAGGTCAAATTTGTAGATAGAGAACATGAAGTCAAGCACTTAGTCAAAGTGTCATTATGTTGATGAAGAATTAAAATTTATTGAGAAATGACTTGAAAAGTAATATTGTGATGAATGCACACAAACAATAGATTATGATGTAGAGATTAAATTCATTAAAAAATAGATAAACAAACCAAATTATTATGAAGACTCTATGGTCATTGAAGAATAAGAACACTGCATTACAAATACAAAAATTGAGTCAATTTATGCTAAAAACAGAATGGATATTGGAGAAGAAGATGTTGAAATTGAAGAAWTTTTTATGAAGTGCAACMTTGAMGAAATCAAGTTCTATTATGAACTTATGTTGTAACAAATTGATGATCAAAATCTTAATGGTGAAGAGMAAACAATAGAGAATGGTATGTGGCAACAATTCACATACAAACAATTTTTTGAARAAAAAGTTGAAGAGAACAAGCATAAACAATCTGAAATAATTTTCAAATTGATGAAAAGAACCAACAAGAAGATGAAAGATAAGAAGCTAAAACATAGAATTTTGAGCAAAAGAAGAAGACTTAAATTGAATATGCATATAGGTTTCATAATATGTAAAAGGAGAAAGAGAAAAACTCACTTATACAAGGAGTTATTTTTTTTTAAGATTATGTTTGAATTGTCATGTGTAATGTTGCTAAGCCTAGTTGATACACCAACATCCATGTCACATGTTTTATTTTTGTTATGCTTTGTTGTAGAAAATCCATTTCTCCATTAAGAGGGAGCTTTGTTCTAGAAAATCAATTTCTCCATTAAAGATAAATGTTGAAATAATGTTGAAATGAAGAAATCTAAAATACTATCAAATTAGAAAGTTGTTAATACATTGTTCCTAATTTGTTGTTGGAGAGTTCAACTTTAGCATGAGAGTGTTTTGATATCCACAACTTTAGGGGTCTATTCAAAGCTTGTTTTGGAGTATCTAAACTATAAATGTATGTGGTTTCTTGATTAATTAATGGGGTGATTTGGTGAGCATCTTTTCTCACTGCTCCAATGTATTATTTTCTGATTTTTAAGTCAAAGAACAATTGGAGGATAGTCAACTGATAACTTCTTAATATTTATTTTATTAGTTTTTTTGTTTATCTATATAGGCTATCCTAATCTAGCCAAGCTCTAGATTAGATGTCATATATGTGACAATGACAACATTTTTTGTAATTTTAAAGGCAATGTCTAGTTAGTAGCTCTAAGACCATTAGTCCTAAGAAATAATTATTATGAAAAATAGTTATTATGTTGTTGCTCTGGTTTTTTTTTTGAGAAAATCAATAAATATAAAATTTGAATTTTTAGTTTATTAGTTTTCTGGTTCACCTATATAAGCTATGTTAAGCTACCCAAGCTCTAGTTTAGATGCCAGATCTATGAACAATGAAATTACAATTTTTGTAATTTTTATATTTTAGTATCTCTAAAACCATTAGTCGTAAGAAACAATTATTATGTTGTTGCTCTAGTTTCCCTAGAAAAAATCAAAATATATATATATATATATATATATATTCTCATGTAAATATGAAAAGATTAGTCATAACCTAAAAAAGAAAAAACAATTTCCTAAAATTCATTTAGGATGTTATGAATATTTAATATGTCATAAAATTCATTCGCCATGTTATGAGTTTGGTGAGTGAAAGTTTGATGAATGAACTCTTTTTTTTTATTATTCTCATACTTTTGGAAATAAATTTATTTGGTTCGATGAACTGTATCCTTGTAACTAGTGTTGGTAGAAAGGTCCGCAAAAATTTATTTGTTTTTTTTTATATATATATTTCACATCGTGCATCGAATTCATCTTACTTGTAGGCTTGGGAACGAAAGGTTTCTTCATTTTAATTGGATCTTATAAAATACGAGGGCTTTCATAAAGGTGTGATATCTACCTAGATCTAGTTGTTGAAACAATCTAGGGGCGATTTCCACGTATAATCTAAGAATTAATTTTGTAAATGTTGGATAACTATACTTAATATATGTTAAGCACCGAAAGAATAACATAGCATATAACATAGCATAAAATAAGCAACATCAAACACATAATTGAACCGATCACATTAATCGTATACTTGACATAGTGATTTATGTGTAAATCCAATGAGGGAAAAAACCATAGGCAATGATTCTCGATAATATTATTATTCAAAGGAGAATTACAATAGCCTTCATAGTCATACAATCATCTTTTCCTCTCACACTCTTCTCTTTTCTCGTTGCACATGCTTTCACTCACATTGTACTCCACCTCTATGGGTATGCTCACATATATAACATCTATCACTCAGTTATACAAACTGATCATGAATACATCACATAGTTACACGAGAAGTCCATAAATAGATTGCATGCATGCACATTAACCTAGTTGCATGCATGTGCATGTGACCGCATGAGCAAATGCGTTGACATGTTTCCAACAATATCCACCTTGACAACAATTTAACTGATATATCATGCCCTTAATTAATTCATCACCTTTTCTACAAGCCAAGAGAAACCAAACACTATTGTAGCTTCTCTAACAAAACTGGTTTCATAAACATGTTTGCATAATTCACTTTTGTATGGACCTTTTCCAAAGACACTCCACCTTCATCAACAACCTATATTACAAAATGGTACTTAACATAAATATGCTTCATCTTACTATGATAAGATGGATTTCTAGCCAAATTAATAGCACTTTGGCTATCGCAAAATACTTTCACCTTTTCCTGTATCCTTCCAAACTCACCCAATAAACCCTGTAACGAAATTGCCTCACATACATGTGAAGCAACCATATATTCTTCCTTTGTAGTGTATAAAGAGACTACGTTTTGAAGCTTTGACATCGAACTAACATGCCCTCTTGCAAGAGTAAATACATATCTTGAACTGGATCTCCTTTTGTCCAAGTCACTTGCAAAATATGAATCTACATAATTGCAAACTGAAACTTTGGAACCATCATAAGTGATAGAATAATTGTTTGTGTCTCTAAGATATCGAAGCACCCATTTCACTGCTTCCCAATGCACTTTTCTTGGATTTTCCATGTATCGACTGACAACACCAACTGCATGTTAAATATCTGATCTATTACTCACCATCACATACATCAAAATTCCCACTGCATTAGCTATGATACACAAGACATATAATCATTTTCTTCGTCATTACTAAGACATAAACGCAAAGAAAGCTTGAAATGGGAAGCCAAAGGGATTTGTATGGGTCTCACATTATTCATATCGAATCTCATAAGTATTTTCTCCACATACTTTTGTTGTGATAACCATAACTTACCAGTTTTCATGTCGTTGTGTATCTCCATGCCTAATATTTGTTTTGTTTCTCTTAGATCCTTCATATCAAACACCCTAGTCAACTGAGCCTTTAACGTGTTGATTTCGACCATGATTTTTATTTCCACAAGAATATCGTCAATATATAACACCAAAATAATGAACATGCCATTTTTCAACCATTTAAAGTAAACACAATGATCATATTCACTTCTTGTAAAATTTAGGCTCACCATGAAGGAATCAAACTTCTTGTACCATTTCCTAGGAGACTGTCTCAGGCCATACAATGACTTCATGAGTTTTCAAAAACACATCTTATTTTGATCATGAACAAACACTTCTGGTTGATCCAAATATATATCATCATCTAAATCTCCATGTAGAAACGTTTTTTTAACATCTAGTTTCTCTAACTCAAGATAAAGTAAAGAAACTACTGCTAACATAACACGAACTGAAACAAGCTTCACAACTCGTGAAACAATCTCATGAAAATAAATACATTTCTTTTGAGAATACCCTTTTTCTACCAGTCTTGATTTATACCTTTCGACTTTATCATCAACACCCTTTTTGAGTTTGTAGACCCACTTGCAGTCGACAACCTTCGTGTCCTTTGGAAGTTCTACCAAATCCCATGCTTTATTCCTCTCTAAGGCATCCATTTCTTTGTTCATACCGTTTTTCTATTGATCACTTTCAGATACCTTAATTGCTTCGTGAAAACAACTAGGTTCTCCATCAATAGAAACCAAAGCGACATATGAAACATAATCGCCATACCTTGTAAGAGGATTCTTGACCCGTGAAGATCTCCTCAGAGATGGTTGAGGCATATCCTCAGTTTCATGGATATTTTATGCATCTACATCTTCATCTTCTTCTTCTATAACTTCTTCATGCTCCTTCCCTTCTAAAGATGGTAAAGTTTCCAACTTAATTTGTTGAACTTGCGGTACCTATTCTTCTCTCACTTCAATATCTAACAATTCTAACTTTAAGAGTGAAGATTCATCAAATACTAAATCTATGCTTATGATGAGTTTGTAGGAAGTAGGATCCCACATTTTGTACCCCTTAACTCCATGACCATAACAAACACAGACATAATTATTTGATCTAGGATCTAAATTAGAACGTTGATCTTTAGAAATAAGAGCATAAGTATCACAACCAAATATTCTTAGATTTTAAAAATCACACGAATGACTTGTCCATACCTATTATGGAATCTTACAGTTTATTGCAATTGATGGTGAACGATTTATCAAATAGCATGTTGTAAGAACTGTTTCTTCCTACAATTCTTGTTGCATCTTGGCATTTCTAAGCATGCTTGTTGAATAGGACTCTAGAAGAGTCCTATTCATGCGTTCAACAACACCATTCTATTGAGGAGTATAAATCATGGTCTTATGTATTTCTATCCCAGCTTCCTTGCAATAGTTCTCAAATTCCACAGATGTGAACTCACATCCATTATATGTCCTTAAACACTTGATTAACCTCCCAATTCTCTTTTCAACCAAATCCCTAAATTTCTTAAAAGTAATAAATACATCAACTTTTCTTTGAAGTAAATAGACCCAAACCTTCCTAGAGTAATCATATATAAATGTCACATAATATGATGATCCTCCAAAAGAAACTGTAGGGGATGGTCCCCAAACATTTGAATGAATGTAATCGAGGATACATTTTCGTATATGCATTCTTGCTTTAAACTTTTGTCTACATTGTTTTCCAAAAACACAATACTTGCAAAAATTCCAATTCAGAAACTTCAAACTTGGAAGTGACTTACGATCAACCAATACCTTAAGTCCTTTCTAGTTCATATGACCCAAACATTGATTCCATAAACGAACAAAGTCACTTGCATATTCATATGCTGCAGCTGCTTGATTTACTTTTGTCCTTCCTTCAAGTTGATAAATGTTCCCAATCCTCTTTGCTTTCATGACTACTAAAATGCCTTTGGACACCTTCAATACTCCACCTTGATTTGCACACCTGTAACCAACATAATATATAACTCTGAAAGATATCAAGTTCGTCCTTAACTCAAGAACATTCCTTAAATATGTTAATGTTCTTACAGAACCATCATGCATTTTAATATGGACGCTACCAACTCCAACAATTTTACAAGAAAAATCATTTCCCATAAAAACAACACCATCATCAATAGTTTGGTAAGTTGAGAACCAATTTCGATGAAAACACATGTGGTTGGACACAACAGAATCTAACAACTAATGCTGATGTTGATTTGAAAAATTACAAGTAGATAATACCTCATCAACCATACTTGAATTGGAAACTTAACTTGTTTCAATTACATTAGCTTCCTTTGATTCTTTTATGGAGCCATCCTTGGATGCATTTTTTCTTTTCCAGTAATCCTTCTTGAGATGCCAATATTTTCCACAGAACCAACATTTCTTCTTACTCTCTTTGCCTTTTGAATTAGACCTTGATGAACCCCTCTGATTTTTCCCTCCTTCTGTAGATCGACCTCTCACCACCATTGTTTCGGTTGTTGAGGTTTCCTTATTGGATATTTTCCTCATTTTCTCACACAATAGAGCTCCCACAACAATGTCATAATGAATGGGATATGTTTTGTTAAACCACAGTAACGTAATTTCCTTGTCCTCATATTCGAACTTTACTTCCATACTAGTTAATTGAGAAATCATAGTATTGAAAACATTCAAGTGATCAACAATTTTCGTACATTTTTTCATCCGCAACCTCTACAACTGCCTCTTCAAGAAGATTTTGTTTAACAAGTTCTTTTTCATATACAAACTCTCCAGTTTGGTCCACAAACTTGTTGTTGTCTACTCTTCAATGATGTTAAACAACAACTCATCTGCCAGACACAAACGAATAGTACTGAGGGCTCTTGCATCCAGATCCTCCCATTCCTCATCTATCATGCTTCTCGATTTCTTTGACATTCCATCCAAGGCCTTTTGAAATCCTTGTTGCACAAGAAGATCTTGCATCTTGAGCTTCCATAGAACAAAACGATTATTACCACCGAACTTTTCCACCTCAAACTTTGAACTCTGCACTTTCTCCATTAGGAGAAAAACTCCAAAAAAACACCACCTATAAAATTGAGCCTCTTTATAAAAAAAATAATGTTATACTTCAAGATCGTCATACCTTTAATGAGATCCACCTATGACAATTAGAAATCGTCACACCTGATCGGTCTACATCATGTGAGAATGTCACACTATTTCTAATGTGGTTCCTGCGTCGATGTTTCACTGTGCACAATGCAGTGTCTGCGACGATGTCGCAGTGTGCCAGTGACCATCACACTTTTCTACATGGACAACCTGCGAGGGTGTAATAAAACCCGTCCACTTCACTCGGATCAACTCTTCGATCCAGTGTCCAAATTATCTTCTCTGTTTCTCTCTGCTCCTTCAACTCTAATCTCTACACCACTTGTTAGGAAGTGGAAGCAAAACATAGCATATAACAGAGAATAAAATAAGCAAGATCAAATATGCAATTGAACCAAGCACATCAATCATACACTTGACACAATGATTTATGTGGAAACCCAATGAGGGAAAAAACCACGAGCAATGATTATCGATAATGTTATTATTCAAGGGAGAATTACGCACCACTCATATTGTACTCCACCTCTATGGGTATGCTCACATATATAACATCTATCACTCAGTTATACAAACTGATCATGAATAGATCACATAGTTACAAAGATCATAGAGTTACACGAGCAATTCATAAAGTTGCATGCATGTATGTGCATTTCACCGCATGAGGAAATTCATTTACATGTTTCCAACAACATAATGATATTCTCGCAAGAATAATATTCTAGCCACATGTCATTGCAACCAATAATGATCAGATATATATGCAGCACACCAATAATTTTAGGGAGAAAGAATATTATTTTCATAAAGCATTAATTTCATATTCCTTTGTTGTGTTAAGTGAGAAGCACATTGAAGATTATAGATACATGAATGTTGAATCTGAGATGTATGAAAACTATTTTAGCTAAAGGATTGAAGATTTTGACGACAGTGTATAGTTGGTTTGCCTCTCTTGTAATTTAATTGAGAGAATGAAAGTGAATGCATTGCAATTTGTAGCTTCAGACATTTATTTGTTTGTTTTCTAGATGTTATATAGTCTATACAGTACGTTTATAAAGTTAGTTTTATTTCGTTTTAGGTGTTCCAAAAGACAGAGGATCTCCAGATACAGAGGAAAGATGAAACTGCAATTATTGGATTTCTGAAAAAAACAACACTCTATTAGTTATACCAATTAGTAATTTGATCTTTTAAATATAATATTTCACCAAACATGTTATCCTTGTTAGTATA
>JZKD02S0403850.1:239024-264905 GCA_000966675.3 Picea glauca | reverse complement strand
GAGAGAGAGAGAGAGCGGGGTGAAGGAATGAAAAATAAGAAAAGTGATATAAGAGTGCATGCGTGGTTTTAGGAGCACGTGCACATTCTGATATTGTGTGCGGAGCTTATTTGTATTCTTAGAGTGTGTGTGCGTTCTTAATAATGTGTGAGCGATATTTTGAATTATTATTTTTTTGGGTGGGATAGACAACTTTAGGATACCTATATTCTAACTTTGTTACCTCGGATTTAGGTTTAGGATGACAAACCTAGTGGCTCCATTTGTAAATTGATAAAAACCTCAATTTTTGTGAATTTCTCTCTATATCTCCGTTTTTGAATTTATTTTTGTATAGGCTAAAATATTAAGCTTTGAAGTAACTAAAGACATAGATAGAGTGAGGTATGCCTATTCCAAATATACAGTTTTTTTTTTAAATTAATATGGTTTACCATTTTTAATTTATTTTTGTCTTCCAATATATAAAAATACTAGAAAACATACTTCTCTTTTGTTTGTTAGAACTTCTTGTGGGCTTAACCATTTCTAAAATGCGTTATATGCCACACTAGAGGAGACTGATTTCTATGAATTTTTTATCATGTTAAGACCCTCTTGGCCTACACAAACAAAATACCTTGTAATTTCAATGATATATTTACTTTTATAATTTAAATAAATTTCCAAAAAATACACCACACAAGAACAATGGGTTCTCTACATTTATACAAGTTTTCGGAATGAAATTCCATTATTAAGGTACTCAACCCCTCCACCAACAAAAGCATATACCTTATATTTTGCTGGAAAAATAACATACCACTTTTAGAAAAAAACAAATTTAACATAGTTATTCACAATTTCTATGAATAAAAGTAGTATATTCGAAAATCTAATTCAATTTCCTAAGTTTCCTCTTCTTACACCATATTCAAATTCATTGTAAACGTATCCTTAATAATCCATACAATTCAACAGATTGTTGTTTTTCCATGTTTGCATTCCTACTAATGCACTCACCCTAATAGTAGTTGGTTGTATTGGAAAATGAGAAAAAGAATGCCCAGACGATCACTAACATTTTCTTACTTATAATATGAGACTATTTGTAATAGGTTAAATGTACACTAGAAGGAAAAAACCTCATAGCAAAGGTTCTTATGTAAATTTGTAGAATTAGAAGATGGGAAAAAATTATAAAAATTATATTTGCGAACATCTCTACCATTGGCATAGTGGAACTCGTGCACATAATATATATGAAGTACAAGTGTGAAAATATTGATAATGTTAATGCTTTAAATTTACAAAATTGGTAAAAATCCTTGAAGGGATCGATTACTTTAAGCCATAAATATGCTAACAACGAGATTATATTTATTATTTAAGCAATTTAGAGGAGTATGTACCCTAGAAGGTGCTAATCCTTTAGGTATGTGTGGATAATTTTTATCATGTGCCTTACATTATTCAATAACTTTCTTTAATATGATTAGATTACTACTGTAGTTCTACAAAAACTATGTAAATTGAATTTTAATGAAAAGAATCTACTAATGATGATGAACAAAAAAATTGATATCAATTCTCAATTAATTTTGGAAATAATCTGGTTTAGGATGCTAACTCAATTAATTGATATATGATATTAATCTTTTGTTCATAATAAATAGTATATTCTCCAACCGAAACCCTTAGATTACCTCCTCTTTGTTCCTTGCAGGCTCTGCGATCTAATGCCTCTACGCGAGCTCTGTGGCTTCCTTTGATACCATTTTGAAAGAGGAACGAGAGAGTTTGTTCCATCTACGTTTGTAGAAACTCTTGCACAAACACACACAAAAACCAAACTCTAAACGGAACACATGATTTGCGGCCTTAAACTTCTTAATTGATTTATTCATAGATAATTGAATACACAAAATTTACTAAACTAACTAATGCATAACTACTTGGAAATAATCGAGCACTAGATAGTTACGTAGATGAAATGTTGTAGTGTTTAATGTAGATCCTACTTTCCTAGTGTCAGTTGTAACCACCTAAGTAGATTAGTTTCCTATATAATGATGTAATCAGTCTTCATTTAATAATAGAGACTGTGAGTGTAGCCTGACCAGTGTTGGTTTATCCTAATTCTAAGTTGGTATCAGAGCGATATTTGAGATCTGAGAGATCCAGCTCTCTAAGGTGAGATCTAAAGTGAAAGATCTCAAATTGATTTGGAAAAATCACCAACACCCCCCTATACAGTGTTAGAGGAGCGTCAATGCCCTCACACTTATGAAATTGAAAAATTGGATCCCCGATGCTCCCTTTGTATGCATATAAGAGCGCTTCAGCACTAGAGCTCCCCCCTTAACTCTCCGAGAGCATTTACAGTGCCTCCCCTTCCATTTTCCAGGAGTGCTAGTGCTCCCCTTCATTCTTCTAAGGAGCACCGATGTTTTTTTCTTTGGAAAGCGTGAATTTGTTGAAAATGGAAAGAGATCCCCAATTCGTTGTGAGAGCCCTCCTCCTGTATTGTTGAGTCGTGAGATTGTTGAGGAAAATGTAGAAGGAATTCCTCCATTCTCCACGATCTTCTGGACCATGACCTACATTCACTCAAATTCTAGTGTTTCATTGATCGTTTTGCTTAGGTAAAGAATCAGCTTGGTGGAAGAGTAAGTTTTTTGGAGCATGAGGATGGGTAGATGGATAAATAGGCCATGAGGATCAAAGGAGGTCACTTGGGTTTGAAGCCAGGTTTCATACTATAAGAGTCGATCTGAAATCACCCATTATATGATCGTTGAAGGGGAAATAGTGTGAAAATACCCATTTGGTGCTAGTGAATTGGTGTGAAGGTGTACAAACCCAATCGTGAATGGTGTTGTATGTATTACCTTTGTGGGGAAGCGTAAGTTTGTGGAGATTCTAGGTAGAGCCGGATCGATGGATACAAAGTCTATACAAGTCTTCAAGCATGAATTAAAGTTTGTGGGAAGTGATCATTCTTTGCTGAGACGCGAGCTTGCGAGGAGGCCTGTGAGAAAATCAAATCTGATGCATTCTTGGTGATTCATCGCCTTCAAGATTGAAGTGTGTTTGGTGATACAAGGATCGATTGTCTATTTGGAAGAGTAGACACTTGCAGAGATGGAGAATCCACTAGCAGAGACCTACCTTAATGAAGCCAACAAATTAGATGGCACAAATTTCATTAACTGGAAATTCAAGATGGAGACCCTGATGGAGGGCTATGGTGTCTGGACCATTGCAAAGGGAACTAAAGTGAAACCTGATGCGACTGTCGGTGTGACAACAACATAGATCCAATATTGGGAGAAGCACGAAAACAAGGCCAGGGTATTGTTATGTATGTCTGTTAAAGATAGCATAATTCCACATATTAGAGAAGCTAAGACTTCTGATGAAACATGGACAACATCTGACATCCCCAAAAATAAATTATTTTTGAAAGTCGAAAATTGTTAGAAGAATATTTCATTTTTGGTAAATTCGAATTTGGAATTTTTTTTCCATTGATGGCAATTTAGAATTTCGAATTTGATAAATTGTAATTAATTATTATGACTATTGGGCAGAGACCTGATTTGACCCAACTTACTATTTGACTATGAGACTTGTATGTAAACAAAATATTTTTTTTAATTATTGCAGGAGGACAAATGGAACAACCATGTTAAATTTAGCTGACCATCACTCCATCAGTGGGGAACATGTTGGAACTACCTATGGGTTGATTGTTACAAGTGACAAATAAGGGATTTGGCCATTTGCAGACCCTAAAAATCAGGGATTTAGAAAGCTGCAAAAATTCCCAAGGGAGGGAAAAACGACCTAGGCAAAAAGGATTGTTTGATATATAGCATATGTGAGGAGGAAGGACGTTGCCTAGTATGTTGGAAAGAAGAATTATTGTGTACCTGCTGTTATGAACACTAAATATTAAGTGTGAGGCAAGGAGAGGACTACATATAGAGGAAGACATTGTTGAAGAGGAGATTCCATGTTTTCCCTCATGGACTCATGGTCAGGATAGGGGGTGAATCGGGCAAGTGATTTGGATTCCTTGTTCTATGATTGGGAAGAACATGGATGTTCCCTTTGTCTTCTTGTGAACTGGTTCAGATATGTAATCTTTTCCTTCTCTGTTTGAATGATCATATATCTGATGTAATGTATTTGTGGAACCTGAAGTCAATTATTTTCCATCTCTGTGGAGTGAATTAGTTATAGTTGTAGTGCAACCATTAAATTTTGTATGGATACAATAACCTGGGTGAAATCTGTTTGATTATATGAATGCGTGAGGCCCAATTGCTAATAAAATAGCTTATAAATCAATTTATGAGCAGCTCTTTATGACTGGATTAGATTTTGTATGAAAGTTATAAATTATTTTTTTATTTGTTATGACAATCGAATGGATTGGTGTGATTAAGTTCTGGAAGTAATCATTTTTTGTAACTAGATTTCTTCTATACAGAGGTAACTATAGGGAAATTTCCATTACATCGAAATTTCTGCTATAAAACCATCTATACATGAACAAAATGAAAACTAGTGTATATATATAAATGGAGTACATATATTTATGTAAATACAAACTCAAAGTCATAAGTTTATTCTGGTCGCTATATGCCACTTAGTGTGGAATTAAGCTATTACAAACCAATACATTTCTACGATATATCTATATCACATATAGGCAAGTATATGTCTAATTACTATTGGCAGACATTATAATGAAATCCAAAATCTAATGTCTACATAAGAAAATACGTATATATATGTATATATTTATAGATATCTGTTTTTGTACTATGAGCATGATAAAATTCCGATAGACATGTAAGCAAAACTATAAATCAAATGCATAGGATTTGGAATTCTTTAGCTAAAGCAACAACTGATGCACTTCCTTATATATGAATCGAATACAGTAGAACAAAAGGTACCAGTGACTCCATTGTTAAACTCCGGGAAACATTTTGCTTTCTGTAACGGAATAGACAAATGGAGCAAGACGAAGTCGAGTTGCATAGACTTCCTTATTTCCTTTCTAAATAAAAAGTTTAGTGCTCGAAATGGAAAGGCAGACTCAATTTGATACAAATTATCATTCCGAGTAATTTCGGCCAGGATCGTCATTGAATAAATAAAAAGGAAATTGTATTACATAGTTGACCAGATCTAAAATCAAAATACTGATTCAATAGTTATAAAAGAACTGGCGTGATGCCAACAATGGAAAACGACCCCAGGGGTTTACTTCATCAAAACATTACAAAAGTCAAAAGAACTAATTATAACAGAGCTAGTTGAAGTCATGATCTCCTTTGGATGATTTTGCAACCTGTAGAGTTAGCCTGAGAAATGATGGGCTCGAAACCCGAATACCTTTTGCGTCGAAGGCAAAGGCAGGTATCCAAGACTTGCATAGACGGAAGCCCTGCAAAGGAAAACAAAACCCTGTAATCATTAGCCCTTGTTTTAGGAATAAGTAAAAAAAGAAAATTAGTTGCAATAGTATGATAAACGTTAAACCAACGATTTTCATTTCCAGAGAGAAACTTATCTTATGATGCACGGGCTTGAATCCTTGCCCTATTGCTTGCTTTCTGAATAGATGTTTGGGCCGAGGGAGGAGGGCGCAGCAAAATCTTTGATCAGTCCTCGCACCAATAAGGCCCATCATTAGTGATGGTAACAAACCTTATAAGTTATCTCTTACAAGTAATTAATCAATAGTGAAACCCTTAACTTGTAAATTGTACAAGCATGTTACAACAGAAAGCCAAAGAAATAGTATAGACATTTAACACAGAATATAGACTTCATTAAAGAGTTAAGTTTAAATCATTCTTGAACAAAAATTGTGGCAAATAATTATAATCAAGAGTAACAAAGAGTCATTGCAATACGGTATTCAAGTGATGGGAATTAATAACTGCCCATCAAGGTGACAAGTTTTTTGTTACAAAATCAAAATGTTATATGCCGTAGGACTTCCAATAAATTGTTTGAGGCATCACATAGATAGAAGGAAGGAAATCAATAAAAAAGGGAAATTACCCAGGTAAGAAATAGTCGAGGGTTTGGTAAATCTACAGAAGGATGACTCCATCCATTACAGGGGAAATAAATAAAAAAGTAACATATTACACTACCAAATAGAAAAATTCTTCCATCGTTGAACTATTCACAGGTTCGACATATCTCCTTAATATTCTTTAAAGAAGAACGAAAATAGGAATAATAAAAACAAGACGAAGTGTATACCACGCTTTATGCATTTCACAGTGGGACTTTTTCATAATAATTTTACCCTTCCTTTGTTAAACAAAAGCTTATTATCTATTTGAGGGGTGGCGTATGTTGTCAAGAAACCTTAACTCTGAAAGACTTCGATAAACTACTATAGAGGGCTCCCAAAACGACTAACCAGAGGAGCAATATTAACAACCTCAAGGAGAAAACCTCTTTCCTCAGGATTAAGGGTGATTCTGAAAAATAATATAGAGAAGTTACTTGAAAGGAAGAACACAACAAGAATGAAAAACACACGACGATGACTAACAAAATGGAAAAATACTTAACGGTTGTCGAAGAATGCACCTCCTTAATTAATCTATCATGGTATTATGTTTAAGGAAGAACTTACCAGGTTTTCAGACCACGTTGTTAGTTACATCCATGGAGAAACCACCATTAAATATATACTTCGCCTCTGAAAAATGTGATACACAGAGCCTCCATGGATCGAACCCCATTACATATATACGTCGCCTCTGGAAAATGCGATACACAAAGCCTCTTCGTAAAAAAACTCAGAAATGACAAACAATGAATCTACCCAAACCCTAAACGATACCTTGTCGCCTCAAAATAAATGTGGAGAGTGCAGAGGATGAGTTAGCCATGTGACAATGGTAGGGTTGATGAGACACTTCGGCTGTAGAGCCAGACAAATTCAATGTGATTAGTAGGACTTCCATTTATGATGGTTACAGAGCTTTAACTACCTTGACAGTGAACCTTTCCCCAATTAAGGAATGTCTCTTCCACACCCCCTATGTTAGTCTTAGTCAGCAGTTTGACCCTTGTTGTCGAATTTCCACTGGTGATATGGCTTGGAGTTTTCATTACAATCAGTGTACCAATTCTATGAACCATTAATGACCAAGACTTGGTAGTTTATGATAATGACTGGTCTTTAAACCCGACCTATGGTTTTTGATGGGAACCAAATAAAGTTCCCTAAGGTTAATTTATTCAGGTGGACTTGTGCGTGATCATGGAGACCTTATGTGGAAAAGGTGAGTGTAGTATGGATCATAAGGTTACACATTAAACACATAGTCCCTACATATAAAGGTTTTTGAAATGAAGGTGAAAAGGGAATTGTTAAAGCCTTGGGGGGGTCCTCTCTTATAACCTTCCTAGTCGGATAACTCAAGATAATATAGTCAAACATATTGGGGTAGGTAGGGCTTAGGATTTTTATAAAAGAATTTTATATTAGAGTTTTATAGCAGAGCTTACAATAGATTTTTAGAGCCTAGGGTTTTTCCTACTTCTATCAAGAAATTATATAAACAATTTTTTTTCTATGGTAAATATGAGGTTCATTACATATGGTATCAGAGCAAAGGTTAAAATGTTGGACCTTGAACATGGCCACATTAGTTGCTTAGCATATATTTAGATTTATGAAAACTGATAAACATTTATTGTTACAAACAAAAAACCCTTTTTGTTTTTTGTTAATTATGGAAGCTCAGGAGGATGCATAAATCATAATTGAAGGAAATATGGAGAAGAGACCTCCTGGAGATCCAAGATAGAATAGTGACAAGAGCTTACCTACAGAAGTGCTGGAAACAATGAGGAATATTATTGTTGAGCTGCAGGTTTTCAAATCCGACAATGAAAAACTGAAGAAAGCACAACAAGAGCAACAAGAGATAAATGAAGTCTTGTTGTGCAGTATAGTGACAAAGAAAATTCCCAAGGATGATAACAATGAAGAATATGTCAACAAAAGGGCCTCCAAGAACTCTAGGCCTAAAGAAGAAAAAGGAGACAGTTCGTCTGAAGGTACACCTTCAACTGAGGACAAAACAAAAGCATACAGAAAGAGAAAACAAGTAGACCATCTTGAAGGAGAATTTAAGAAAATTAAACCAGTTACCTTTGATGGAGAATCTAGAACAAGGGAGGAAGATGAAGCATGGTTATTATACATCAAAAAATATTTCCAGATATACAACTATTCCAGCAATATGAAGGTCAGAATGGCCATTTACAATCTGAAAGGAAAGTCCAGCATCTGGTGGCAAGATCTGAATTTGGCTAAGGGCTCAAAAGAGAAACAGATGGAATGGTCGGACTTCAAGAAATATTTCAAGAAACAATACCTATCTGAAAGATACTATGAAAGGAAAACGAAAGAATTTTATGAGTTACGACTTGGTTAGATTACAATGGACGACCTTATAAACAAATTCCTGGAATTACTAAGGTTCGTACCTTATATATGGGAGGACAAGGTAAAAATCCAGCGGTTCCTAAGTTGTTTACCGTAGTCCTACAGTGATAGAATTGAGTTTGACAACCCCCAGTCCTTGAGTGAAGTATTCAGGAAAGCACGAATGTGCTACGACCAATATAAATAGAGGGCAGAGTTTCCCAGAGCTTGGAAGGATAAGAAACAAGACCGAATGAACTAGCGGAAGAAAGGATACTAGCCATCTCCTTATTGAAATGCAGCAAAAATATTTCCTAGAAAAGACTTCCACTCCAATTATCCAAGTACGCAAGGCAATGGTAAACCAGTAAATCTGGGAAAAAAGAAGTTTGGGGATGGTCCCTGTGAACCATTGAAGTGTTGGGAATGTGGAGAACCTCATATAAGGAGGAACTATCCATGTATCAATACAACAAACAGAACTGTTGTTCATAATTTGCAGGAAGACTCGATGGTTGGTGATGTGGGTAGAATCCTGCACCGAATAAATGCAGTCGTAGATGGTCGGAAAGATGACCACCAGTCCTCGGTGGTGGAAATCAAAGGTAAAATAAATAACACTCAAATTTGTGTTTTAATTGACCCTGGAGCTAGGTTAAGTTATATCACTCCTGATGTAGTAGAGTCAAATAAACTTAAGAGGATGAAATATGCAAAATCATGGCTTGTACAATTAGCAACAGGAACAAAAAGGAAAGTGGTTGACTTTATTTTTTATTTTGAATTTAGTTTAGATGGGCAAAACATAAAAACAAATCTGAATATTGTGCCACTAGGATCTTATGATGTGATTATCATAATGGATTGGTTGGAAAAGCAAAAAGAAATTCTAGATTGTTATACAAAGACACTTAATTATAAAGATGATTATGACACTACTAGAACAACCCAAGGTATACCAAAACCAGTATCATTTAGACAAGTCACAACAATTCAATTCAAGAAATGCATGAGGAAGGGGTGTCAAGTTTACGCCATCCAAATAACGAATCTGTTAGAAAAAGAAGATAAGCCCAACTTGGAATACTTTGGTGTCCTACATGAATTCAGAGGCGTATTTGTTGATGAAATACCTTAATTACCTCCTAGAAGGGAAATAGAATTCTCCATAGACCTGTTACCTGGTTCAGCCCTTATCTCTAAAGAACCTTACCGAATGAGTTTACCAGAATTGATAGAATTAAAAATTCAACTACATGAATTATTGGACAAAGAGTATATCAGACCAAGTGTTTCACCATGGGGAGCACCAGTCCTCTTTGTGAAAAAGAAAGAAGGTACTCTAATACTATGTATTGATTATAGAAAATTGAACAAAGTCACTATTAAGAATAAGTACCCCTTACTTAGTATAAATGATTTGTTTGATCAAGTAGGTTGAGCCAAGATCTTTTCAAAGTTGGATTTACAATCTGGTTATCATCAAGTTAGGATAAAATATGAGGACATAAGAAAAACAACTTTTTGAACAAGATATGGACACTACGAATTCGTAATCATACCTTTCGGAGTCACTAACGCACCAGCCGCATTTATGTGTCTAGTGAATAGTATTTTCAGCTAGTACTTGGACAAGTTCGTACTATTATTTATCGACGATATTTTGGTCTGTTCTAAAACAAAGGAAGAACATGAAGAACACTTAAGAATAGTTCTGCAAAATTTGAGGAAATACAAACTGTATGCCAAATTTGATAAGTGTGATTTTTATCAAAAGAAAATACAATACCTAGGACATGTAATTTCTGCAGAAGGCATTGCAGTTGACCTTGAGAAAGTAGAAGCCATCATGGAATGGATGATACCTAAGGATGTAGTAGATATCTGATCATTCATGGGAATCACTGGATATTATCGCAGATTTATAGAGGGGTTTTCCAGAATAGCCTACCCTATCATGTCTTTACAAAAGAAAGGGACCAAGTTTAGCTATTCACAGAAATGTCAAGACAGTTTTAACAAGTTGAAGGAATTATTGACAACCGCACCCATATTGAAGGTAAAAGACCCAAATAAATACTTTACCATATGTGTTGATGTGAGTAAAGAAGGACTAGGTGGTGTCCTAACTCAAGAAGGACATTATGAGTCCCGGAAACTAAAAGAACATGAGCGAAGCTACATCAATCATGAATTAGAATTGGCAATAGTAATACATGCCTTAAAAATGTGGCAACACTAATGGGAAGAATGTTTCTATTATTGACGGATGATAGCGGTCTGAAATATTTGTTTAGTCAGTTAGATCTTAATGCAAAGCAAGCAAGGTGGCTAGCCTTTTTGAGCGAATTTGATTTTGAGGTAAGACATATCAAAGGTAAGGAAAACAAGGTAGCAGATGATTTAAGCAGAAGAATCCATGGGTTATTCGAAATAAATGTCAGTAGAGCAGAAAGTGATCTAGAATAGAGAATAAGGACGACAAGTATTAACGATGAAAATTACACTAACATAATGGCAGAATTACAAAAAATTACCGCAATCTCAGATAAACCAGATCCAAGAATCGACAAAAATGGACTATTACGATTTAAAAATAGACTTTACATATAGATTCAATAGAGTTAAAGATAAAAATGTTGGATGAAGTGCATAAGAAACCGTATTCTGGCCATCCAGGATACCAGAAAACGGTAACAACACTTAGAAAACTATTTTTCTGGCCTAAGATGAAGGGAAAGTAGAGTACTTGGCTAGGTGCCAAGATTGTTAGCAGGTTAATGCTAAATACCAGCATCTAGCCAGCCTACTATAGCCATTACCAGTACCGGAATGGAAATGGGAGACCATATCGCTAGACTTTATTATAGGTTTGCCTAAAACTCAGAAACAAAATGACTGTATTATGGTTGTAATCGATAAACTCAGTAAGTCTGCACACTTTATTCCTCTAAAGTCTACTTTTAAAGCTATAAATATCGCTAAAATATTTATGAAGGAAATTCTTAGACTGCATGGTATTCCTAAAATGGTGATTTCAGATAGAGACATAAAATTTACATCTTCTTTTTCGAAAGAATTATTTGCAAGGCTAAATACTAATTTGAATTTCATTACGAGTTATCATCCACAAACGGATGGACATACTGAAAGAATGAACCAAATCGTGGAGGATATGCTCCACATGTACGTAAGAACAAAACCAACCAAGTGGGAAGGCTACCTACACCTGGTAGAATTTGCATATAACAATCGGTACCAAACTTTGGCTAAGTTAAGCCCCTTCAAGGTATTGTATGACAGGAAGTCTACGACTCCAATTAGCTGGGAAAACCTGGTTGACAAACTTATGGTTGGACCAGATATGCTCCAGAAATGGAAAGTATGGTAAGAAAAGTACAACAAAACTTGAAAGAGGCACAGGATAGACACAAAAGTTATGTAGAACACAAAAGAAGACACTTGGAGTTTCAAGTGGGAGATCATGTTTACTTAAAAGTTAAAGCCCAAAAGAGTTCACTAAAACTTGAGAACTATGCCAAGTTGGCACCTAGGTTTTGTGGGCCCTTTGAGATACTAGCTCGAATTGGACCCGTAGCATACCAACTTGCACTTCCAGCTAATTTAAAAATTCATAACATATTTCATGTTTCTTTGTTGAAAAGTTATGCTCATGATCCTACTCACATGATCGATTTGAACTTGGTGTAGGTGGAACCAGAAGGCGAGTTCTAGGTGAAACCCCTGGGCATTCTGGACCAGATAGAAATAGCACTTCGGAACAGAGCCGTCTCTCAGGTAAAGGTGCAATGGAAGAACTTTAGTCCTGAGGAGGCCACTTGGGAGTTGGAGGGAGATTTGCAGAAATCTCATCCAATCCTGTTCAAAGAAAGGGACGGACAATGAGAACAGTTTTGTATTAAAGGGGGAAAGGATGTCACATCCCCAAAAATAAATTATTTTTGAAAGTAAAAAATTGTTAGAAAATTATTCCGTTTTTGGTAAATTCAAATTTGGAAAAATTTTGCCATTTATGGCAATTTCAAATTTCGAATTTGATAAATTGTAATTAATTATTATGACTATTGGGGAGAGACCTGATCTGACCCAACGAACTATTTGACTATGACACTTGTATGTAACATAATATTATTTTTGATTATTGCAGGAGAATAAATGGAACAACCATGTTAAATTTAGTTGGCCATGACTCCATGAGTGGGGAACATGTTGGAACTACCTCTGAGTTGATTGTTACAAATGGCAAATCATGGATTTGTCCATTGGCAGCCCCTGAAAATTAGGGATTTAGAAATATGCGAAAATTCCCAAGGGAGGGAAAAAAGACCTAGGCAAAAAGGATTGTTTGATATATACCATATGTGAGGAGGTAGGACTCTGGCTAGTATGATGGAAAGAAGAATTACTGTGTACTTGTTTTTATGAACACTAAATACTAAGTGTGAGGCAAGTAGAGGACTACAGATAGAGGAAGACATTGTTGAAGAGGAGATTCCAAGTTTTCCCTCATGGACTCATGGTCAGGCTAGGGGCTGAATCAAGCAAGTGATTTGTCTATCGTGTTCTACGGTTAGGAGGAACATGGTTGTTCCCTTTGTATTCCCATGAACTGGTTAAGATATGTAATATTTTCCTTCTTTGTGGAGTGAATTAGTTACAATTGTATATCTGATGTAATGTATTTGTGGAACCTGAATTGAATTATTTTCCATCTTTGTGGAGTGAATTAGTTACAATTGTAGTGCAACCATTAAATTTTGTATCATTACAATAGCCTGGGCGAAATCTATTCGATTATACAAATGTGTGAAGCCCAATTGCTGATAGAATAGCTTATAAATCAATTTCTGAGCAACTCTTTATGACTGGATTAGATTCTGTATGAAAGTTAGAAATTATTTTTTTATTTGTTACGACAATCGAATGGATTGGTGTGATTAAGTTCTGGAAGTAATCATTTTTTGTAACTATATTTCTGCTATACAAAGGTAACTATAGGGAAATTTCCTTTACATCGAAATTTCTGGTATAAAACCATCTAGACATGAACAAAATGAAAAATAGTCTATATATATATATGGAGTAGGTATATTTCTATAAATACAAACTCAAAGTCATAAGTTTATTTGGTTCGCTATTTGTCACTTAGTGTGGAATTAAGCTATTATGAAGCAATACATTTCCACGATATATCTATATCACATATATGCAAGTATATGTCTACTAACTATTGGCAGACATTATAATGAAATCCATAATCTAATGTCTACATAAGCAAATACGTTTATATATGTATATATTTATAGAGATTTGTTCCTATACTATGAGCATGATAAAATTCCGACAGACATGTAACCACAACTATAAATCAAATGCATAGGAGTTGGAATACTTTAGCTAAAGCAACAGTCAATGCACTTCCTTCAATACAAATCAAATACAGTAGAACAAAAGGTACTAGTAACTCCATTGTTAAACTCTGGGAAACATTTTTCTTTCTGTAACGGAATAGGCAAATGGCACAAGACAGAGTCGAGTTGCATAGAGTTCCTTATTTCCTTTCTAAATAACAAGTTTAGTGTTCGAAATCGAAAGACAGACTCACTTTGATAAAAATTATCATTTCGAGTAATTTCGGCTAGGATTGCCATTCAATAAATAAAAAGAAAATTGTATTATGTAGTTGACCAGATCTAAAATCAAAATACAGATTCAATACTTATACAAGAACTAGCGTTATGACAACAATGGAAAACAACCCCAGGGGTTTACTTCATCAAAACATTACAGAAGTTGAAAGAGCTAATTATAACAGAGCTAGTTGAAGTCACGATGTCCTTTGTATGATTCTAGAACCTATAGAGTTATCCTAAGATATGATGGGTCCGAAACCCGAATACCTTTTGTGCTGAAGGCGGAGGTAGGTATTCGAGACTTGCACTGACAAAATCCCTACAAAGGAAAACAAAACCCTGTAATCATTAGCTTTTATTTGAGGAATAAGTAACAAAAGAAAAGTAGTTGCAATAGGATGATAAACATTAAACCAATGGTTTTATTTTCCGGAGAGACACTTATCTTATGATGCATGGGCTCGAATCCTTGCCCCATCACTTGATTTTTGAATAGATGTTTGTGCTGAGGGAAGAGGGCGCAGTAAAATCTTTGATGGGTCCTCACACCAACAAGGCCCATCATTAGTTACGGTAACAATCCTTATAAGTTCTCTCTTACAAGTAATTAATCAATAGTGAAACCCTTAACTTTTAAATTATACAAACTTGCAACAAGAGAAAGCCGAAGCAATAGTACAGACATTTCATACAGATTATATACTTGATTAAAGAGTTACTTTTAAATCATTCTTGAACCAAAACTGTAGCGAATAATTATAATCAATAGTAAAAACAGAGTCATCATGCTACGGTATTCAAGTGACAGGAACTAATCACTACCCATCAAGGTGAAAAAGTTTTCGTTACAAAATAAAAATGATATATGTCGTAGGACTCCCAATAAACTGTTGGACGCATCACAGAGACAGAAGGAAGTAAACCAAATAACAAGGGTAATTACCCGGGTAAGAACCAGCCAAGGGTCTGGTAAATCTACAGAAGGATGTCTCCATCCATTATAGGGGAAATAAATAAAAATGTAACATATTACACTACCAAACATAAAGAGTCTTCCATCGGTGAACTATTCAAACGACTGACATATCTCCTTGAGATTCTTTAAATAAGAATAAAAATAGGAATAACTAAAACAAGATGAAGTATATACCATGCTTTATGCATTTCAGAGTGGGACTTTTTTGTAAGACTTTTACCCTACCTCTATTAAACGAAAGGTTATTATCTATTTGAGGGGTGGCGTAGGCTGTGAAGAAACCTTTTCTCCGAAAGAGTCTGATAAACTACTACAGAGGGATCCCAAAACGACTAACCAGAGGAGGAATATTGACAACCTCAAGGAGAAAACCTCTTTCCTCAGGATTCAGGGTGATTCCGATAAATAATACAGAGAAGTTACTGGAAAGGAAGAACACAACAGGAATGAAAAGGACACGACGGTGACTAACATAATGAAAAAATACTTAGCGGTTGCCGAAGAAGGCACCAACGTAATTAATCTATCGTGGTATTATCTTTAAGGAAGAACTTACCAGGGTTTCAGACCACGCCGTCAGTTACATCCATGGAAAGAACAAAATTACATACATACTTCACCAATGAAAATTGTGATACACAGAGCCTCCATGGAGAGAACACCATTACATATAGACTTCGCCTCTGAAAAATGCGATACACGGAGCCTCTTCATAAAAAAAATCAGAAATTAAAAATAGTGAATCTACCCAAACCCTAAATGGCGCCTTGTCACCTTAGAATAAATGTGGAGAGTGCAGAGGACGAGTTAGCCATGTGACAATGGAAGGGTCAGTGTGACACTTCGGGTGTAGAGCCAGATGAATTCAATGTGATTAGCAGGATTTCCATTTATGATGGTTACAAAGGTTTAACTACCCTAACAATGAACCTTTCCCCACTTAAGGAGTGTCGCTTCCACACCCCCTACATTAGTCTTAGTTAGTAGTTCTACCCTTGTTGTTTAATTTCCACCGGTGATATGACTTGGAGTTTTCATTACAATCAGCGTGCCAATTCTATGAACCATTAATGACCAGGATTTGGTAGTTTATGATAGTGACTGGTCTTTAAACCCAACCTATGGCTTTTGATGGGAACCAATTAAAGTTCCCTAAGGTTAATTTATTCAGGTGGACTTGTGCATGATCATGGAGACCTTATGTGGAAAAGGTGAGTGTAGTACGGATCATAAGGTTACACATTAAACACATAGTCCCTACGCATAAAGTTTTTTGAAATGTAGGTAAAAACATAATTGTTAAATCCATGGGGGGGTCCTCTCTTATAACCTTCCTACTAGGATAACTCAAGATAATATAGTCAAACATCTTTAGGTAGGTAGGACTTACGAGTTTTATAATAGAATTTTATAGTAGATTTTTATAACAAAGCTTACAATAGAGTTTTAGAGCTTAGGGTTTTCCCTACTTCTACTGAGAAATTATATAAACAATTTTTTTTTTATGGTAAATATGAGGTTCATTACACAACTCCTAAAACTTTGTATGAAACTAGGAACAAAAATCGTATTATGTTCTTGAAAATTAAACTGCTAGGAATTAAGATGGATGGAAATGAATATGTTAGTTCATTTTTGGGTTGCATTAAAGAGGTGAAAGACAAGCTAGTAAATATAGGGGAAACAGTTTCCAACACTGAACTTGTCACTATTACCTTAAATGGTATTCCAGAATATTATCATATGTTCATAATAGGTTTCGAAGCAAGGGAGAAACATCCTACTTTTGAAGAATTGACAGGAATTTTGGAGCAAGAGAAAGAGAGGCGCAGGAATATGAAGCCTTAGAATACAAATTTGTCACTATGGTCAAATAATAGATCCTTGAGAGGGATATCAGGAGAAAGAGGCGGAGGAGGCCATTCATCGCAGAGAAAAAAATCCCCAAGGCTGAATCAAGGTATGCCCTCTAACAGTAATGCGTCAAAAATTTGTTTTTATTGTGGTCGACCTGGACATATCATTAAATACTGTCATAAGAAGAAGAGTGATGAGGCTAGGAATAAACCTAGAAAACATACAAGTCATTATGTAGAAGAATCTTCCAATCATGATCTCAGATTGTTTATTGCTCCCTGAATTTTGATTCATGGGATGAAATTTGATGAGCGCGGTCATCTCGAAGATATATGCTAGCTCCATTCTGTGTTTCTTTAAAATTAGTGTACCACAACTTATTACATGTCATATGTATTGATTCTCGGGAATCCACAAACCAGACATCACTATCACCGTGCTCATCAGATCAAGGGATACAAAGAAATTCTAGTCACATTGTTGAATGGTACTATTCGTCACATTCACAATGTTGTTTATGTGCCATGGATAAAGAAAAATTTGATCTCTGTGTCCACCATTACAGATCGGAACTTGAAGGTTGAATTATTCAATAATTATTACATAGTGAAGGATCTGCTGGACCAATTCAAAATTGTTGCAACTAGAGTCAGAGAAGGAGGCCTATACAAACTTGATGTTACCAATAAAGCACATCATGCACTGAATTCTACAACTATGACAATAGAGAGTCTTTGGAATCAAAGGTATGGCCACATCAATCATCCTGATTTATTGTTATTACAGAAACAAAATATGGTTGAACAAATTCCCATGTTAAAGAATGAGAATATTTCTTGTGAAGGATGTTCATTAGAAAATATGCACAGAGATGAATTCCCCTCTAATCCTGATAGGAAAAATAGATATGTGTTAGATCTTGTGCATACTGATGTTTGCGGGCCTATGCAGACTAGGTCTTTAGGAGGAGCATTTTACTTTCTGTTATTTATTGATGATTTCACGATATACACATGGGTTTATTTCCTTAGAAGAAAAAGTGATTTTTAGAGTACTTTAAGGAATTTAGAACCATGGTGGAAAAGTAGACAGGAAAATCCATCAAAATCGTCTTTTCAGATCAAGGGGGAAAGTATAAATCAGGGGACTTCATCAAATATTTCAAATATCATGGAATAGTACAATAGTTTACAGTACCCCACACTCCACAGCATAATGGAGTAGTTGAAAGGAAAAACAGAACTCTAGTAGAGTGTGCACACAGTATGATGAAAGGTAAGAATTGCTCAATGTAACATCCCGCTCTTTCATGCACTGAGAGAACTTGTTCTTTGAGAAAACTTGCTTGCAAGTGATTGGGATTATTATACTATTGGTCATTGATTATGATTGTGAGGCATTATAGATGTGATTATATATTATGTTTTTGTATTGAATTAGACAGGTTCTATTGACTCAATTCTCCCGAGTGTGCAGGATTTGGACCTCGAGGATGTTGAGGCATCGATGAAAACCTTGGACTCCAAATCGAGTCAGGGAGTGGACTATTGGGGTTTGATTGTTTTATATACGACATATGTGCATCTAATTAGATGTTATGATTATGGATTTTATTCTGATATGATTGATTAATGATGCAGGTTGTCGATAGCTTGCCAACGAGACTCACATATGGAGTAGAGGGGTCATGCATGACTACCATAGACATTGAGGGAGAGGTGTGGAAAACAACCCTCCCACAACCTACTAGCACTCTCTTCGTGCTTGAACTGTAGGTTAACGACTACCTAGTTCAAGAAGATCCACGATGCCAAGAGGGAAGACTACGATAGTTTCTCATGATGATTATAAGGGGTGTGCAATAAGGAAGGGGGCTTATTCCTTAGAGTCCTGACGCAGACACCCTACCCCAAGGGGTCTCGCTGACCTCCCGTTCATTGGATCTGCGTCATTTTCTTTGATACCAAATGATGCAGACCCAAACCCCAAGGGGTCCAGCTGACCTCTCAGTCACTGGACCATTCCAATTGTCTAAGTTGAATCAGGTCTTTTGGGCCCCTTGCTATGAAACCCTTGAACAAATCCACAGGTCCTCCTTTCTCCACTAGTGCAGTCCTCAAAACAAAGCCTGTGCACTCTCTTTCCTTTTAGCGCTCTTCTCCTTCCTGAACCAACGCACCTAACACAACACTGTCTCCTTTCACGATCAACCCCTTCCTCTCCTGTGACTCTGGGCTATTACCCAAAGCTCAAATCAACATGTATTTTGTTTTTCGTTGTTTTGGGACTCATGTATGCGAGCTCTCCCTGGCTCCTTGTCCTTTGAAATGCCGAAACCGGAAATAGAACCTAGCTCTCACTAGCTCCTACCTTGTCTCCTCTCATATGACCACTACCCCGTGACCATTGGCTAATACCCAAAAGGAACTCTAGCTTTCATGACCTCGCAATTCCAGTTGCAAGTGTTCCTGGGTCCTTCCACCCCCGAAACCCTGAAAAGGGTTAACGAGCTCTGACCCCTTCTATATACTTTCTCCCTGTCACCACCGTCTATGATCACCGATTGGACCCAAAAGGTTCTCATCGCATTTCGCGTATCTACAATGGGAAAGGGTTGACCCCTTTTCCTTCCAACCCCCAATTGTCAAAATTGCGATGGAGCTTAAATCATGTTAGCTCCTCCCTTGAGTCCCCTCCATGTGACCCTATCCTATGACCTGGGGCTTATCCTCGAGCACTCCAGGATTTTGCGATTCGGGAGTTTTAACAACTCCACCCTTTGACTTCCTTCAGTACAGAGTCAGCGAAATTCTGACCACTCACCAGGTGTCCTCTTTGATGGACGGCTACGATCATTTCGCGTCCTAGCTCCTCGATAATTTCTCTAGTCTTCACCTTCACTCTCCTGGTCTCTAAATTCCCAATGGATATGGATCTCCACCACCTATCACTCCAAATCTAACGGTTATAATGATTTCACGATATCATAGATCGCGAGTTTTCCCTTCTCTTCACCTATTTTTTCCTGAAGTCCGGAACCTCGATGGCTTCCGGATCTTCGCCACCTATCCTCCAAAATGGACAACCCTGATGATGTCCGGACTTTGAAGAATATGTTCTCCTCTACATGCACAATATTAAACCTTGTGAGCCTTCTTCCGGATTTGACGACTATCAGTCCTCTGTACTCAAATCCTATGGTTCAAATCTGATCTTCCCTATGCACATTCCTCTGTGTATTTAGACGTGGATTCAATGGTTCAGATCTCATCTCTCCAATTGATCTAATGGCAGTTATAGCTCCTCCTTTTGAGCTTTTCTCGTTCTCCTTACCTTGGAATATTTCCACGCTTCAAAGATCTCGACCTTCAATATTCCTCCTGCGAGCCCTGATACTTTAGGTCTTGTCAATATTTTTGGAAACGTGGCCCCTCTTGAGATTCTCAACCTTTCTCTGTTCTAAGGCTCTCGGCCCTTCTCTGTGTCTTCTTCAAACTTGAAACAAGTTCACTCTGCGAGTTCTCTTTATGCTTGACTAACCTTCAGATGGTTTCCATTCATCGCCTTCACATAAGTGTTGGCCTAGTGCACTCCTTGCAAAGGTCCTTTCTCTCATTGATCCTCAACTAATTGAACCTCAAAGTTATTTGTCTCTTTTGTCCCTCGAAGATATGCAAGTGCCCTCCTGACAAATTCTTCTCAAGCACACCTTGCTGAGCCAACAAATTATTCAACAACTCTGTGAGTGTATTCTCCTAGACACTTCTCCTCTCTTAGAAATCGAAAGGGAATCCCCTGGTGCACTCTATGCACTCTCTCAATGCCCTCCTAGAAGATCTTTACAAAACCTTTAATAGTTCTATCCTTCTTCCTGTGCCCTCCATTACACAGTCTTACCTCCAAGGTGTTCAACAACCTTGAGGCTTCTCCTTCCGAGTTAAATGATTCCTCTGAATTTTCAACAGAACCTAGATGTGCACTCTTTGCATTGGCTTATAGAGTTCCTCAGTACTCTGTCATGCAACCTCTTGCATGAATCCACAAAGAAACCAGAATGAAAATCAAATAAACTAACAGCTAGATAAAGAAGTCTATCTATCACCTATCGATGGAACCTATCACATACATCTACATCATAAGAATCAATGCATAAAGACATTCATTCAAACACACACACAATACAATATGAAAGAAAAACTACTATGTTTGTATTAAATTCAGAATGCTTGTATAAAGGTTACAAAATATCGGACTACAACAGAGTCTTGACTCCTCTCTTTTCTCCTCTCTAATCTACCTATCGGCCTCTTGTAGAACTCTCTCTTTTTCTTTTTCTTTTTTTCTTTCTGGTTCTAATGAGTCTAGATACAAAGATATTTTACCAAAAGGGACTCCTCGAGCTCTTCCCTCCATCTCACATACTCTCATAAATTACATTCAATGGTTGTCTAGTCTAGATCGGATCTAGATCTTCATCCTATCAACCATGAAAGGTGAATCTATCTATAGCCTTACCAAAAGAATTTCTTTGGATGTACCAACCTTACAAACATTTAATTACAATTTCAAGTTTTAAAATGAGAGGGATAGCATCCCTCTCCTCCATGAATACGCGTTGAATGTGTTGGTTGGTTGGTGTGCTGCTGGGTGAAGCGATGCTCCTACATCATACTCCACTACCGCAAAAATTTCATGAGATCCTTCTCATGATCTTCCCATCTCTGTTGTTGAAATCCACCTGGATCCCAAACTATCCTCTCGAGCTGTCCATCTGCTCCACTACCTTGTTGTTGCTTCTCTTGCAGGTCTTCCTCTGCTCAGCATCCTCCTACTAATAGTTTCTTGTGTTGAACTCAACATCAACCTCCTGATTTATTCTATCACCTCTTCCAGTGGCTCCAATGGCTATCTTTCCTTATGCTTCTCCCCCGTGGGATTTTCTTCATCCCTTGTGGCATTGACTTTCCACTCTGTTGTATATTTCATCTCTGCAGTCTCTTCTTGATGGACATGTTGTTAAGTCCTCTTCTCTGACAGATTAGCTTCTACCATTTCTCCTTACACTGGTTCAACTCCAGCTTCCCCCAACTGCTACTGATACTAGAGTTTTGATTCATCTTCTGTTGCATGCCTCAGTGCTGCAGTCATCTGTTCGGATCCCTGGCTGAAGTTTTTGAGCAATTTCTCCGAATTCTCTTCTCCCAAAATATGCATGATTGTCTTCTCATGGAATTCATGTACTGGCTCTGGATGGTTCAACAAATCCTCCATCATCTCTAACACCTCCTCCCATGGAGTGAGAATCTTCTCTGCATGTTCTTCTTTTGCTGGGGTAGACAAAAGTATATTCTCTTTCTCCTCCTCTATGAAAGTCACATCTCGTTGTCCTTCTCCTGTTATTGTTGCAACTGCAACATAGGCTTTGGCCTCAACTATGCTATATGGCAGGAATACCTCTATTCCTCCAATGATCAGAAGGCATCTTTGATCCCCCTCGATTAGATCTCCTTTCTTATATGAACTCACCTATGAGTTCATGATATTGTCAACCAATCTCATCTCGCTTCCCTTGCCCACCTGGAAATTTGGGATTTTTGTCCTTCCCTCCTGGCAGTCTATGAAATCCTTCAATGATCCCATCTCATTGCCCACCTAAAAACTTGAAAGTTCCTCACCGCTCACTTGGCAGTTTCTGAGATCTCTGCTTAATATCTCCTCCTCAATATCATTGAGACTCTTCCCAGCTTTTGGCTCACAGATATGAACCACTTCCTCTTCACTTATGAGGCTTTCAACATGCCTCATCCATCCTCTCAACAAATTTTGTTGTCCTCTGGCCAATAATTTCTGAATGGGCCATTTTAACTTCTTCTTCATGGGCCACTCATACACACAATGCTCTTTAGCATCCTGGAACATTTTAAATGCAATCTTCTCCATTCTTTCTCTTATCGCGCTGAGCTCTTGGCCTATCTTAGCCTTGTTTTTCTGCTAGCGGTCTCCTCTTCGACCACATTCATGTCCTACAATATCCATCCTTCCTTTTCCACTTTCAAGAATGCAATTGGTTCTTATGGCTCATATCACCTGGATATCTATCAATTGATGCACACCCTACAACAATATTTCACACAGAGCACCAACACTCTACCTTCCTCCAGCTCTTGGTACCACTGATGGTATCGAACTGTCTTCTTATTCACTCTTCCCTGGCCTATAGAAATCAATTATGTGCAAGCTCTTATAACAAATGATGTAGATCCCCTACCCCAAGGGGTCTGGTCGACCTCCTAGTCACTGGATCGTTCCAATTCTCTTATCTGAAGCATCTCTTTTGAGCCCCTGTTGTGAAACCCTTGAACAAATCCACAGGTCCTCCTTTCTCCACTGGTGCAGACCTTGAAATGAAGCCTGTGCACCCTCTTTCATTCGACGCTCTTCTTCTTTATGAACCAACGCACCCAACATGGTGCTGGATCCTTTCACGATCAGCCCCTTCTCCTCCCGTGACCCTGGGATATGACCCAAGGCTCAAATCAACATGTATTTTGTTTTTCGTTGTTTCAGGACTCCTCCATGTGAGCTCTCCCCGACTCCTTTTCCTTCGAAATGCCAAAACCCAAAATAGAACCTAGCTCTCGCTATCTCTTACCTTGTCTCTGCTCATATGAACACTACCCTGTGACCATCGACTAATACCCGAAAGGCACTCTAGCTTTCGTGACCTCGCAATTTCGGTTGTGTAATGTACCTCAAAATTTACATGTAATTTTATTTTATTTTTTTTAATTATTCTTCTTATTGGGTACTTTGAGTTGATACTATGTCTTTAAAGTTTCAGTCATTCATCAACCATGATGTACAGTAGTCCCTTGCCTTTACGTCTCTAACTAATTTTATCATTTTGTCACCTCTTCCTATTCTGGTACTGATTTATATATGTGATCATAGGTACATAGCTAGGGATACCTTGTTTTTTTATTTGCAACTTGGTAATACCCACCATTTCATTTCCAAAACCCACTTTATGTTAATGGGTATAACTACTTAGAACCAAATATTCTATAAAAGCAATGGTCATAGATGTGAAGCCTTTATGATAAACGACCTTCTATAAATATTATTACAGGGTCTATGAGAAGAAGTTAACACCATTCGACATACTTTTAAACAAACCCTTGTGGGGTAAAATTCGAACACTAAACTATACAAAAGAATAAGAGTGAGAGGCTAAACCTTTGGTAGGATATGGTTAAATTAAAGGTAGTTGGGATTCAACGTATAACTGGTGTAACCAGGTGATAAAAGAATTAACCCTACGTAGGCCATTTGGGTTCATCACCATTAATTCTCTGAGAAAACACAACAGGTTGCAACCCTCTCATCTTAAAGGCCCATCTGCAACATTTATGGCGCTCTGAGATAAGTCTAATCGTTACAAAGTTCGATCGGCATGCCCAATGAAATGTCAACACTTACCATTTGTTCACATGGCCAGGTACGATTCCCACTCATCCTCCATTACTCCATACGAAGTGTATCCCATAGATTTTATTCATTCCGGTCTTATCTTGGTGAAGGAAAAATGGAACGCTCCAGACTAAACTCTGTTTTAGTTTCCCGTCTTAGCAACATGGTCATGCTTCTGTGAAATCGGACCTTGTTCCAGGTGGAAGAGCTCTTGGAATCAAACTCCTTGACAGACAACCCTGTATGTGGTAAGTCGACTTGGATGTTATTTTTCATTTGGGTCTTTCTGTCTCATCGAGTAGTTTTCTGTAACTTTAGTTCACAGACAGATCCTTGGTAGCATTCTTGTTTTATACCGGTGTTAATATAGAAAAAGTGAAATCGGGGGTGCTCTAGCACGGTTTAGGGTTCTTGCAGTTTATCCTCTCTTTGTACTAGTTTTCCTGTCGAGACCGAGCCATCTTTCTCTTGTGGAAGATCTTATCCCGATGTCTGTTGAAAACGCGCATCCGAGATATTATATTTATCTATTTTCTTAACTGAACTTTCGTATTGGGTATGGCTTCCTTCGTCGGTTAATTCCTAGTTGACAAAGTATATAACCGGCCTTTTATGTCTGTAGTAGACCTCTCGGTACAGTGTGGATCTTAAAAAGAAGTTTTGTGTTTAAACTTTAAATTCACTGGTATTATTATACCGATTATAGGTGTTGTCCTAAAGTCCAGAGACAGTTTAATCCTTCCTATTTATATTTAGACTGTTACAATGGATTGATGTTTACTATTGCTTTATGCTCATTATATGCATGTTATCCCTGTTTATGATTTCTTTTGGTTAAAATTTGGTATTCGTCACTCATGATGGGCCCCTTTATTATGTGAGGGTACCCATCAGGGACGCACGAGCTCCTCTTCCCTTCTCGGTCTGGGAGCACATGGTTTGGCACAAATGGTGAAGGATATAAAATCCGCTATTACAGTTAAGTACCTTTCTCATTTCGTTCTATTCTTTTTTAAATGGTTATGTTATTGTTTGCCAGATACATTTTTAATGTTTCATCTTATTTCGCGCAGGGTGTGATCACGCTGTGGAAGGGGAACGCCCTCTTCACTCTTCTAAGAGGTACTCGGGTTCCAACTACAAAGGCCCTCTATCTAAGTTATTATGAGTTACTAGGACCGATGATCAAGGCTACAACTCGTTATTAATACTGTGAAGATCTTTCGTTTTCCAGTTCTGTATTAGTTGTTTTTAAGGGTACACCCTAATTTGTATTAATGACTGGTACATCGAAAGTACACCAAGTTTGTGCTTGGTTGGATTCGTGATATATAGAAAACCATTTCCTTAAATGAATATGAACAATGTATTGGGTTTTTATTTGCTGTGGATATTATTGAAGTAACAAGATTCAGAACTGATGTTTCTGTGTTTAACATTCTCTTCTAAATTTTTCAAAAGTT
>JZKD02S0403850.1:185447-203470 GCA_000966675.3 Picea glauca | reverse complement strand
TATATATATATCAATGAACTTGAAAGAATAGATCTATTTACCAATATGCATCTAGTTCTGTAATTAAATTGTTTAGGCATAATGACATATGTATAAATGAACCTGAAAGAACAGATCTATTTACAAGTATACATCTAGTTCTGTAATTAAATTGTCTAGGAAGAATTATATATGTATCAATGAAATGGAAAGAACAGATCTATTTACAATGTACATCTAGTTCTGTAATTAAATCCCTAGAGAGAATTATCTATATAGTTGAACTTGAAAGAACAGAGCTAGTATAAATGTTGTGTATTGGATAGATGAAAGCTAAAAGGATCAAATGAGTAGAAACAAAGGTAGCAAAAATTTATCCAGTTTAGTGTTACACTTCGATCCCTCCTTAGTTTTGTTTTGAAATTGTCTCGATATCTAAATTCGAATAGAACTAGAATGATGAAGTATACGGGAATGAACATAACTAAGGGATAAAATTCAACCTAAATCTAATTTCGGATGATATAATTCTACGACTTTCCTATTACAAGAATGAAAGGTTATGTATGCTTGTATCCTACCATATAAGAGTAAATAATGATTTAGAACTGATATAATATCGACGCATGACGTAAATATAATATATACATCTTATATATTCTTGGAAATGTAACTATTGTCTATACAAAGGTAGGATATTTCAACTCGATTCCATCGAGAGTCTTGCTGAAAGAAACAAAAGTTCTTAAAATTTCATGATTGTAGTATTACTACGCTTTCTGGCAAACAATTGTAAGATTGTAAGACATCCTTTAATCTCTTTATTCTTCACAGTTTTCGAAAGACTATTTAGGAAATTACAGAGTTGAACAAATCTATTCTGAAAATGAAATTGTTAGAAGGAAAAGAATCGACAAACTCAGAAATCTAGAGATTCAAAACCCTCTTTCTTGAATGATCACTATTAGATAAGTTCGAAGGACAACAACTACATTAACGAGAGATTATTCATAAAGATAATAGTAAAATCAAGAAATGATGGTTCCTGTAGCTTTCAAATAGAGATTCCTGAGTACATTAATTTGCAGAGGTAACAAAGAGAACGCTAAGAATAATTTTCTGAAAGCATTTCTTTAAACCAACGTGTTCCCTTTGATGATAAGTATAACAGATTAAAGAATTCCCTCTAACAGAAAGATTGGACTTAGTTTCACCAATTCTGGTATTTAAATAACAATTTATTTCCCTACACCATGCATGACTCCACCCACTCCCTTAAATGGAACAATAGAAAAAAACAAATCATGGTTTAACCCTCAGACATCCGATACAGGAAATCAGAGCATGGGAAACGTTACTTAATATCAAGAGAAATTTACAAACATAACCATGGCCTCCATGCTTCGTAATTGAAGAGCTAGTTCGAGAGCCACTACATGGAACCCAAGTACCTTTTTGCATGAAGGGTAGGGGCTGACACCTGGACCTTGGGTGTTCATAATCCCTGCGAGTATTTATCACTGAAAAATATTAGTAAAAATATGGAGGAAGACTTTAAACATAGATTGAAAGGTAAATTGATAACCACAACTATGTTTGGTGGTACTTAACTTAGGAGCCGAAGCCCAAAGTCCACCTCTTGTCACCCCCTGTTATATAAACGACTCTAGCCGAGGGGAGGATGGTACCTGGAACTCCTGATGGGTACCCTCGCAACAGGCAGAGTCCCATCATTAATACAGAGAATCATATTTATACAATTTTATCAACTACCTTGAAAATAAAATAATAGCAGTGCAAGTTTTAGATTACACCTTCTTAATAAACCCTTCTTGTGAATAGATCGAAGAGCATAAGGAAAAAATCATACACAAATTCAAAATATTTCTCGTGGAGGGTACTCTAACTTAACGAGAGATAGACCCCTCATCAATACACTATCATACTTCAAACAATATGTATCAGTCACAGATAAGAACATGGACGTTAAGGGATAGACTTAACCCCATTATAAACCTTTACATGGTGTAGGAAGGGACTTCTCTAAACTTTTTTAAGATAAATTCAACATATTTACTAGCCACAGGGTCAAACCCAGAAATAATCCCACGAGAACACAAACATCAGACTGCGATGTATAACAATAGGTTAAAGAGGTAAAGAGGAGTGATTGAAGGATACAATGGGAAAACCTCATCTATAGCCGGTACCAGAATAGAAATACGTAGGCTTCGAACATTATCTCCAGGAGATAAGGGGGCCATTAAAATCAACATAAGGGTTACACGATGTAAAATCTTTCATCTTAACCAAACCCTGAACTCTAGTTTCAAAAGTTGATATATGAAAGCTCTCTTGGAAACTTACCAGGAAGTCGTTGGATGTCGTCGACTTCACCAAGCTTTGACCGTAAATTTAGTATCCCTTCCCTGCTGAGGAATCATAACGCAAAACCCTCCCCTTCGGAATCACAATGGAAAGAGAGGAACCACCTAACCCTAAGAGGAGATGAGTACTACTCATAATAAACACTGAAGGTACGAGCCATGTGCTAGAGAAAAGGTGGCACACCAGGATTGGGAAGGGAAGATGGGAGAGTTACCAGGACTCGTGCTTATATGACCTTACTTAATCACTGGGACAAAACTTTAACTCATTTTGGCAGATACATCTCTCTCCCTTACCAATGAAGATGCAAAGTTAATATCAGTCACTTCGGGACTATCCAGTAGAACTAGTGAGTCACTAACATTTTTTGTCCAGTTAGTTACCATTATGTTACCTCCATCGGTGATATGAAACTTAATTACAAATTGGTTGTGCAGAGAATTGTGTGGGATTGTTCTGGTTTCAAATCCTTAAGTTGGGAAACTAAAAGTCTTATAACCATGACGAATCCTTAAAGAAAATCCATTCAAGCGACTTAGACATTGTCAATGATACCATTAACATGTTTCATGCTACGTGTTACGTTAAGGGTATAACTTTCGATATACATACAGATAGGTAGGAGTCCTAATATTAATTCTCAATGGTATAAAACTTGTACACAAAATCTAAAGAGCCCGATATTAATAAGGAATTTAGAACTCGAATCCTAATGTACTCGAATCCTAATATAGGTGGATATATGTATTGTTTTGGTATCTATGTAATAATATATGAGTTGGAGAAGTACTAGAAATTTTTGGGAGCCTCTCTTAGAAGTTGTTAATTTAGTCTGGCATAAGATTTTACTCTTATTACGAGTAGTTTATCAAGCTTTAATCAAAGAAAAAATTTAAGTATATTTTCCATGATTTAATTAAACGAAAAACTGGGGATTAATGTACTAAAAGAAGAAAAAAAAAATGTTAAGTCAAATTGGAGGTACATTACAAGAGCAGAGAAACCTCACCTTCTATATTGGTTTTCTCTCATAAGGGCTTCCTAGAAAAAATATTTATTTTATTTTATTTATGGTTTTTCATTATATTTTATTGTTCTCTATTTTCTAAATTTTATCTATTTCAAGCATTAGCGGAAAATAAATTACTAGATATTATGAAATCTAAAAGAACTTAACCTTCATAGTGTAGATTTAATTTTTACTTATAGATATATTGTGACAAACTATTTGAGTGGACTATCCACAAACATTTATAGATCATATTGTTATCATAGCATGTTTTCTTGGGGTAGTTTTGGAAAGTTGTAGGGATCGAGAAAATGGTTTGATAAGAAATTCATAGAACCCTAGCCATGGAAGAGGAGTCTATTCATAACCAACCTTGAGATTCAAAAGATGACATATTTGAGAGGTTGGAAGCACAAGTCAATGATATCAACAATAATATGAACCTACTCATGGAGGCTCTAGAAAGCAAGCTCAAAACATTAAGAGATGATGGAGTCTCTAACTCAGACATCGGATCAAAGGGGAAATTAGGAGATCTTGAAGACCCATGAAAGGAGTCATGGAAATAAACCAAGAAAGAGAAGTCCATTTCAAGTGTTGTTAACCCTTCACAGTCTCTATTCAAGTTGAAAGTGAAGGTATAAATAAATCCATGCCAAGGTGAGATCAATGTATTAAAATTGAATCATTGGTTGCAACAACAAGAAGTTTATTTTATCATTAAATATATAGATGAAGATAAAAATATTTCATTTACTAGATTAAGCTTAGTTTCCCATGACTTAACCTTGTGGGACATCCATACATAAACACTTAGGTTGGAGGGTCATCCACCAATAAATAGGTGGGATGATGCAGGAGCATATTTGGTTCTGGACAATATTCATCACCCAAAAACATTTCAATTTTGTATAAGTTAATTTAGGACAAATAAGGATGGTTGAAACTCTTGCACTGACACTTTGTGCTACAGGATTGGTGCTACAATTCCTTGCAACTCCTATATTGCAACTCCACCCTACGGGATTGGTTTTGCAACTCACTACAATTCCTACACTGCAACTCCACAGTACAGGACTGGTGTTGCAACTCACTAAAACTCCTATGTTGCAACTACACGATACAGGATTCATGTTGGAATGATTATGCTTCTACTCAACATGCTAATTCCAAATTTAGTCCACTTATCTCTTGAATATTAAGTTCGAAGTGGAAATAATTGTTCAAGGAAGAGGAAACAAAACCTAATTGGAAAATGACTTAGGAACGAACAATCATGACTATTCATCTTTCCAACAGAAGGGGAAATGAATCAACCGCGAGAAACAACATAAAAAGAGGAGGAAGAAAGATGTTGGGGTTGGATTTTTGAGCTAGAAGAAAGGAAAGTTTCTCTCTGGTCAATTGAAAATGACCAAGACAACCACCAAGAACGATATCGAGAAGAGACAGACTGAGTTATGGAAGAACAACACGGTAATAAGGTATACTCTTATGAGCAATATGTATTCCTTGATTCCATTGTAATAAGGGGCATTCTGAAATCAATAATAAAATCAAGGATTCACAACATGTTTGTGTTCTTGTCGCTGTAATTAAATTCTTCTATTTCATCCTTAACAACAATAAATGAATTTTCTCTTGTGTGTTCAATATGAGTTCCATTGTGAATTTTGAGGGAAGAGCATAGCCATGTAGGTGTTAGAATTGGTATAGTTATATGATATGCATAAAGTGGTATCATATAAGGTTTATGTTCCTGAGTTCTGAGAGTGAAGTGCCTGGAGGTAAGGCCTGTGAATCTTGGTTTAAATGAGGGTTATAATACAACTCGTAAGGATTCCACCACAAAGAGCAGGAGAAGCACAAGGAGGTGTGGGAAATACAAAACTCAAAGAATTAGGAAGAAGAATAGAAGAGCTCGACAATAGAACAAATGGAGAAGTTGAGTTAGACTCTAAATCTGAGGAAGATATTGAAGTTGAAAAAAATGATAAGGAAGGAGAGTCGAAAGTGCATTTGATATCCTTCTTGAGTAACAAAGGTAGCGTGAGGGTTGAAGTTTCGTGCTATGATGGTAGTTTGAAGGATGAAACTCTTATATATTATATAGGAGAGCTCAAAATATACTTAGAGTATCAGAATAGTCAAGATCCAAGTCGTGTTCATTTTTTCATTGTGAAGCTGAAAGGACATGCTTCGCTTTGGTGAGATATCTTACATAAATACAGAGTAGATCACAAGTTAGATAAGATTAAAACTTGGAATAATATCATTAGTAAGATCAAAGAGAAATTTTTACATGTTGACTTCTAGTAGAACTTGTGTAAACAAGTATAGAATTTAAGGCAGAAAGAGACATATGTGCGTGAATATACAGGATGAAGGAACTAGAGTATCAGAAAGTGGATAGATGCGTAAATTTAATGAAGTAATAGATTCAAGATTAGATGAGTACACATTACTTTTAAAATTTAGATGAATACTACCATGTTTCTTTGAAGGTGGAGGAAACGATTGACAGAAGAATATGACATAAGTTTCAGGGAAAATGAACTAGAGGTAGAGTTAGAGAAACTTCTACTAAATACAATGAGAAGGTGGATGAGGTGACCAACAATAAATATGAAAGAGGAGGAATAGGTGTTGGCATAGGGAGAGGTTTTGGCCACGATATTTATGTAATTACATGTTATAATTGTGGAGTAGAGGGTAAAAAAGCATTAGAATGGATAGGGAGGCAGAACACAGATAAAATAAATGATTCTAGGATCCAAGTAACCCAAGAAGATGAGGCAGAAACTATTGGTGGGAATATCGAAGTACTCCAGCAAGAACAAGGAGAAAACTTGATGTTGAGAAGAGTATTACTCAAACATGATACAAGAGAAGAAACAAAACCTCAACATAGGAAGAGAGTGTTCAAAACTAAATGTAAAATTCACGATAAGTGTTTTCATATGGTCAGAGATGGTGGGAGTACAAAAAAATTGGTATCCACTGAAGTAATGGGGAAATTGAATTTGAAAATAATTCCACATCACAATCCGTAGCAATTTTCATGGTTACAAAAGGGACAATAGGTCACTATGACTGAACAATGTTTATTGAGTTTTGATATTGGAAGTTTCAACGAACAAGTTTTATGTGACGTGATAGAGATGGATGCATTTCATGTATTTATTGGGAGGTCATGGATGTTTGAGAAAAACATATTCCATGATGGCAGAGAGAATTCCTATGAATTTTTCAAGGATGGTCAGTGTTATAAGTTGGTACCAATGTTAGAAAATAATATAGACAGTAACAACAATAAGGGGATAGACAAAAATAACAACAAATTTATGAATGATAGTAACAACAAGAATCTGCATGGTAGCGATAGTCGAATCGTATTATGTTTTGTTAATTAGTTTCTAAGCAAGAAAAAACATAGTGGTTGTTATTCATCCACAATGCCAAAAAGGATTCAAGAGACAAAGAAAAGGAATTTCATATCAGTTGAGATTCAATACTTGTTCAAAGAATTCAAGGGAATTGTAGCATATGATTTACCAGTATGATTACCTCCATTGAGAATCATATCACACCAAATCAACATGATACTAGGGTTTAATTTTATGAATAAATTACCTTATCGAATGGCTCCAACGGAGAGTGAAGAGGTAAATAAACAAGTACACAATTTACTTGACAAAGCGTTCATTTGAGAAAGTTTGAGTCGTTGTGTAGTACCAACGATTTTGGCACCAAAAAATAATGTTGAGCGGCGGATGTTTACAAATTAGCAGGCCATTAATAAAATTACCATTAATTACAAGTTTCCTTTACCAAGAATGGATGATCTCATGGAATGTTTGAGTGGCACTGAGTAATTCAGGGATATTGATTTGAAGAGTGGTTATCAAAAAATATTGTAAGTCCCTTCTACTATGACTACCAAAAGCGAAGCACGGAAAGTAAATTTTTTTATAAGCATTAGGAAATTAACATCCACACAATTTTCATAGAAGCGCATAATCAACAACATCAATATTAAAAGCAATACAAGCGAATCATCATTGTAGTCAATATCGACACAACCAACACATCAATATAAATGATAGTGACACCTAACCAACACATAAACATAAACAATGACGCAGTTCAACACCTCACAATCCACTGAAGCAATTATAAACAATGATCAACCAGATACTGAATATTAAAATGACTACATGTCCAATGTACCCTACAAGGTTAGGACCTCCAGGAAACATAAGAAACGTTCAAGCCAAGGATTCATCCTATTGATTTTGACCATTTAAGGCCTCAGGGATGGCAACTGCTATGAGGAACAAGGAGGTGTCTATATCACACTAATCCAATCAATTCGAAATCAACTAGATCAAATCAATCAACTTAAACATCAATTATTGAAGGCGCAAGGGTAATCATCAACTTTATCAATCATACATACACCTTATTCATGGTGTGCAAGAAATCAAATTCTAGAATAATCATTCATCAACATTAAAAGTTCATTGCACATGAGAAATCTAACTTCTAAACAATCATACATCAATAGTAATTATCCATTGTGCAAGAGAAAACTAATTTCTAGAACAATAATACGTCAACGTAATCAACGACGCAAGAAAAACTAGTTACTAAAACAATCATACATCAACATTATTCCATGATGCCAAGGTTATTATCAAGTTTATTTTCATGTGACAAATGTGATCATCAATTTTAATTCCATGGTGGAAAAGTAATCATTGATTCTATCTTCATGGTGCAAGTAATATAATCGCAACCCAATCATACATCGCATTAATTATCCATGGCGCGATGAATTCCTTTGCAAGGTAAAACAATTAAAGAACATGATTGGCCATCTAGAACATTCCATCAAGATTCCATATTCAATAACAATCCATCATCGTGAGTCTAACTTTAATAACATATAACAATAATTTACGAAAATGCCATCTATTGTTAACCATGAAGGAATGATCTACGTAGAAATGTTTATCAAAAGGATTCACTCTATTAGTGCCTATGATCAATCCAACAATAGTTCAACTTTAGTAATACAATAAAGCTCGATCTCTAAGCACATTAACCATTAAAATGGAACGCACAAAATATTTTTCATCAACTTTTACTCAACATTAAGGTAATTTATTACCAATACACCTTACACATAAATATGAAAATAAATTAAACTTATTAAGGCTATTCCTTAAGGAGCATAATTTAATGCCTAAACAATGATAGGGTGGAAGAGATTGTGATAAACCATCATAATTTTTCTATAAGACTTATTACCCATGATTGAAGGAATAACATTCAAATCGGGATTGCACATAATTGTAAAAACAATAGCTTACAGTACTTCATTTTATTCCCTTTCTTTCCACAATTCATTATTATATCAATTCGTTATTATATGATATTAGTTTTAATTTTTAAATTGAACTTTTATAAGACATTTAATAACTTATTAAGCCTTGTCCAAGTGTATTTCTCGTATATATGAGGTAAGCTTTAAAATAAAACCACAAGTTTCTTAGATATAACTTAGTAGTGACTTCAAGGCATCACTAAATAATTAAATTGTTAACTACATTTCATACCCTGCAAGCAACAATTCAAACCTTATCAACAGATTTAGATCAATGATCAAAATCCAATAGCCTTGTAAAGTTCTGTAGGGTATGGGCGACCTAGGGCAATCTCTCGAGAGATTAGTGTGGGTGAAGGTGTCCTTCCCATCTTATAAAAACTTATTTAAGTAATATCTCGCAAATAATGCAGTTCAGAGACTTCACTCAAAGAAAGATAATTAGGGAACTTATATCTAAAATGAGTTGCAAAACTTATAGAACACACGTCGAAGAGATTTAGCTAGAACTCGAAATTCGAGCCTTCCATTTCCTTAGCAATGAATAAAATTCCAAACTCGGGAAGAAATTAACCAGGGTGATAATCCCCAGGTATTTGATACTTAGAATTTGCTAATTCAAGGTAAATCCCAGAATCAAAATTATTCTGAATAAAATAAAATAAAATTTCACATCCTTGGGTAAATAAAATTTCAATTTTCATTTGTATTCCAAGGATGTGAAATAAAAAAATGACTACGGATGATACCGATGTCAATCTCCAAGGTGGATCTTGCGTCCCGTCCTCGGTACTATTTTGCTTGCTAACCAATGTACCTCCAATCAATGCTAGGGGTACTCTTCTTCTCTGTTATTCCCCGAGCCGTAAAGGGGCCACACACTCACACAACTAGAATTCTTCTAAATCCCAACTCGCCTCTCAAGGTAGAGCCACCACTCTTTCTCAAGCTGGGTATCCTAACTCTCACAGGTAAAACCAGTCAAAATTTTTGAAACATAAATTTTCCCATAACCTTTTTGATCCATGAGCCATTCAGTTATGTAATTAATTATCTTTTCAATTAAAATAATTTAGAATTATCTTTTTCATACACTTGTCACCCTTTCTCAAGTTTGCACAATTGAATCCACATTTTATTTTAATAAAAATTAATTTCCCTCACCCATCCTAAAAGCACTCATTAAATCACTCTTAGTTGTCTCTTTATTCCCTTTATTTCCAATTAATGACTGACCCCTTACTAATTATGAGTTCAGTTAAAATAAGAATTATCTCCTAGTTAAACTAGCCTTAACTAGACTCTAGATTCCTTTCTATGTTTGCAAAATTCTTTCATGCATTATTCATTTCTTATATTAAATTTCATTTTGGAATTTTTTTTGCACATATGAGTATAATCTTAATTATTTAGACTTTTTTTTTCTTAATTTCTTAATTGGATTTACCTCCTTCCTAAATTAATTGAGTTAATAATTATAGTTTATTCTCTTTACAAGAACTTACACTTAGGATTAAAATATAGAATAGGCTTAGATTTTGCTTGGGGTTACAATTACTAAATTCATTCTTTAATTAATTAATTAATTCGACAGTGCTCAAGTTCTTACAAGGTCTAATATTCGCTCAAATATTTCTAGGCCACCTAGATTCATTGACTCTAGTTTAATTCGAAGACATGCCCTTAAAGATGCACTCCATGCTCCAAGGGTGCCACTAGCCTTTGGTTCAAATTTTTAATTACACGGCATGTCCTTCAAGACGAACTCCGTGCTCCAAGGGTACCACTGGCCTTTGACTGGTTTTAGTATTTTTCCAACCCTTGCATTCAACGCTCCATTCATGTGACATTTTGAGAGACTAAGAGTTTCTAAGGAATAAGGACCCTGACTTATTTCATGCCCCTTAGAAATCTTCCTGAGAGACTGTCTCAGTCTGTCCTCACGGCATCGTGGAAATCTCGAACTAGGTAATCATTAACCTACAATTCAATCCACAGTGGAAGCGCTAGTAGGTTGTGAGAGGGATGCTACCACACCTCTCCCTCAATATCCAGTCTATGTGCATGGACCCTTTACTCCTTATGTGAGTCATATTAGCAAGAAATCGTCACCCTGCATGCATCAACAAAACATTGTCAATGATCCATACAAAACATCATAATATATAAGCGATCATATATCACATATGCATAAATGAAATACTCAAACAAATAGAATCTGCTCCATGACACAATCTGGAGTCCAACGAGGCCCATTAATGCCCTCAGCATCTACAATCCATCAAGTGTCATGCACACTTAGGGGGACTCATCAACAACATATTTCAATATGCAATAAAACAAATAACATAAAATCATAATCCATCAACACCATCATAAAAATCCATTAGCGAAACCACAACCATGTACTATAACCGGATCACTTGCACGCAAGTGTCCTCAAAGAATAAGTCAATAACATGTGACCACAAGAGCGAGATGTTACAAATACGGATAAGGGGAGGTGATGAATGGAAGACAATGTTAAAGACAAAAGATGGGTTGCTCGAGTGGTTGGTTATGCCCTTCGGTTTAACTAATGTAACTAGCATGTTCATAAGGTTGATGAACAAATTCTAGAAATTGTTTTTGGGAAAATTTGTTGTCGTTTATTTAGATGACATTCTAATATTCAGCAGAAGCAAAGAGGAACATTTGGAGCACGTGAAGAAGGTATTGCAATGATTGAAAGATGAGGCATTGCTGATAAATCTGAAGAAGTGTACATTTTTACAAAAGGGTATTGTATACTTGGGTTTTGTTGTTTCCAAAGAAGGTTTAAAGATGGATCTCGAGAAGGTAAAAGAAATATTTGATTGGAAGACACTTAATTCACTTTTCACCTGTGGAGATTCCATGGACTATCAAGTTTCCATAGAAAGTTCATTTGAAATTTCTTTCATATTTGTGCGTCTCTTACTGTATGCACAAAGAAGGGCACATTTCAGTGGACAACAACAGTAACTAAGTCATTTGAATATTTTAAAATAAAGGTGACAGAACAACCCATTTTGGCACTTCCAGATTTCAATAGTTTATTTAAAGTAGACTGTGATGCAAGTGCGATAAAAATTGGAGTATTTTTTAATTAGGAAGATATATCGATAGCCTTTTTTCAATGAAACGTTGAATGAAATGAAGAAAAAATACTCTATTTGTGATCAAGACTTTTATGTTATTATCTTATTTGAAAAGAGTTTGTTTTTTTTACTAACCATAAGGCGTTGTAGTACATTAAAAACCAAGGTAAATTGAATCAGAAACATTCTAGATGGGTAGAATTTTTACAAAGTTATATGTTTGTTTTGAAACACAGGTCGGGGAAATCAAACAAGGTTGTTGATGCAATGAGTCAGAGTACAATATTGTTGAACACCATGTCAGTTGTAGTGGTAAATTTGGAATGTATGAAATGGTTGTATTAAGAGAATACATACTTTGCAGCAACTTGGAATACATGCAAAGAACCATGAAGTATGGAACGAAAACCATTCTTAGAGTACCATATTCAAGAAGGCTTCTTGTTTAAGAACCAACAATTATGTATTCCACAAATTTCAATATGATTGAACCTCATTAGAGAGTTACACATTAGAGGTTTAGGAGGACATTGTGGCATGGACATAACGACATCATTGGTGAAAAAATGGTACTATTGGCCCAACATCAAATAAGATTCTAGGAAATTTGTTAAGTGTTGTAGAATTTGTCAATTAACTAAGGGTAGAAGTCAGAATACAAGACTTTACACTCCATTACCGATATCTGAAAGACCATGGGAAGTTATAAGCATGGATTTTATTTTTGGATTACCTAAGACATAGAGGAAGTACAATTCTATGATGGTAGTAGTAGATCGGTTTTTAAAAATGACACATTTTATAGAATGTAATAAGACAAGTCATGATAGTGAAGTATCTTCCTTGTTTTTCATAGAAGTTGTCCAATTACATGGCCTATCGACGAGTATTACTTCAGATAAAGACAAGATATCTGCTGGTAAATTTTGGAGGACACTTTGTAAAAGGTTGGGGTCTAAGTTTCTATATAGTTTGGCCTATCATCCCCAAACACATGGGAAGGAGGTGGTGAACCAAATTTTAGGAAACTTATTGAGAATTTTGAGTGGAAAATATCCTAGTCCGTGGGATTTAGCTTTGGCACAAGATGAATTTTCTTACAACGATTCAGTGAGCGGATCTATAGGGGAGATCCAATTCGAAATTTTTTATGACAGTTTAGCTAAATGGGTGGTAGATTTGGTTGATTTATCAAATCTATGAAATAGAGGGATTGATAACACCAGTGATTTTGTAGAAATTATGCATGAATTGCATAATGAGGTGAAGTAGAAACTAGATGAAATCAATAACAAGTATAAATAGGGGACATATTTTCAACAAATACGAGAAATATTTAAGTAAGGTGAGTTTCTCATGCCTCACTTTACAAAGGAATAATTCCCCATATGTACCTATAACAAAATTAAGTATAAAAGGAAATATGACAGTGCAAAATATTGAAGAAAATTTCTGATAATGCTTATCATTTGGAACTACTAGACAAGTTCAATATATCTCCAATATTCAATGTTGTTGATCTATATGAGTTCCATGAAGGAAAAAATGGTCATGATGAAATTACCATGGACATATGGGAAAAAATACGAGTCAAGCGAGTTGAGAAAGTGGAAGAAATTTTGGCCACAAGGATTGGTAGAAAAACTCCCAATAAGGAATATCTAGAATATTTAGTCAAATGGAAAAAAATGAACTGAGGATGCATTGTTTGTTTTGAAGAAGAAATAAGGCATATGAAAAAATATTCATCCTATGGAACAACCACCACATGAGCTGGGAGCTCAACGTATTGATTCAAAATTCAGACCATGTAGCTCATGAAGATTAAGTCCTAAGTGAAAATCATTGGTGAAGGAAGAGAAAACGAAACTGAATTAGAAAATGGCTGGGCAGCTAACAATCATGACTATTCATCTTTCCAATGAAAGGGGAAATGAATTAAATTACCAAAAAAACATAGAAAGAGGAGGAAGAAAGATGTCGGGGTTGGAATTTTGAGCTACAATAAAGGAATGTTTCTCTCAGTTCAATTGGAAACAACTAAGACAACCACCAAGAATGAGATTGAGAAGAGACGATGTCAGTTGCAGAAGAACAACATAGTAATCATATCTAATACGGTGAGAAATATGTATTCCTCGGTTCCATTGTAATAAGGGGAATACTTGAATCAATAATAAAATAAAGGATTCAAAACATGTTTGTGTTCTTGTGGTTGTAAATAAATTCTTCTATTTCACTCTTATCAATAGTAAATGAATTGCATGTTACGTCTTCAATATGAGTTCCATTATACATTATGAGGGTAGAGCATAGTCCTGTAGATTTTAGAATTGCTATAGGTCTTTGATATATATCTTGGGAGGAATTCAAAACCCTCACCAATTCCCATTTATACCCTATAATGTATTTAAAATAACAATGAATCTTGTAACATGATTTCAAGTGGGGCCAAGGGAAGAGTGTAAAAGAGTACACCAACAAGTTCAAGAAGATGGAAATCATGTTGGGTATCTCTCCCAACAACCCACATGTACTCCTCAAGTATCTAAGGGGTCTACAGAGTCATCTGCAAAAGAAAGTAATGTTTTTCAAGCCAAGGATGGTGGATGAGGCATATGTACAGAAAAAATATCTGGAAAGCATAGGCCACAAGAAAGCATAGTTAAGTAGTTCAAAGAAAAAAGAGCATCAGGAAGCTTCCAAGGTGGGGAAGAAGAAATTGAAAGGGGGAAAATGTAATAATTGTTCACATTGAATTGTTCAAATTTATCAAATAGGTCGTATTAACTAATGGTACTCTTTATTACATGGACAATATAGTATTCTACCTACCTAATGGGTTAGGGAGGCTAGGTCCCTAACATGTCTTCCCCCTTGAAGAACAACCTTATCCTCAAGGATTGAGATGAGTAACTTGTTTCAAAATGGTGGATGTCTCCCAAGTGGCATATTTTGGAGTTGTATCTTTCCACTTTACTAACACTTACATGATGGTGGGATGATGGAGATGATGCTCTTCCCGATCCAAGACTGCTTGTGGCTGCAACCAATTGGAATCTTCTTCATCCAATTCAGGGAGACTTGTTTCAGGTTGGCACTTAATTCCAATCACTTTATTTAGGAATGAGACATGAAAAACATGATGTATCTTAGAATGATTGGGCATACCTAAGTGGAAGGCCATAAACCCCACTCGCTTGAGAATTGTATAAGGACCATAAAATTTGGGAGAAAATTTTTGAGAGTGTTCAACTTTGAGCGAACTCTTCTTATAATGTTGCACATGAAGATACACATGGTACCCTTTAAAAAATGGATGTTTGTAACAACCTTTATCTACCTCTTGCTTCATGCAATTATGATCCATGACCAAATTTGTTTTTAGGGTATGGAGAATGGCGTCTTGAACTGTAAATTTTTTGTCAACCTCCTAAACCTTCGAGACACCTAACATATATAAGAGAACCAAAGGTGGATTTTTTACATACACTACATCAAAAGGATTCATGTGAGTACTTGTATGGTAAGATGTGGTGTACCACAATTCAGCTAGGGGTAACCCTTGAGCCCACTTATTTTGTCTGTCATATGAAAAAGACATAAAATATGTTTTCAAACATTTATTGACAACTTTAGTTTGGCCATTAGTATGGATATGATAGGCAGTGCTAATATACAATTTTGTTTCCTAGAGAATGATAAATTCTTGCAAAAAAATGTTGGTGAAAGTGGGATTTGGGTCAGAGGAAATAGAATGAGCCATGCCATGAAGTTTGAAGATATTATCCATGACCATTTGAGCCACTGTGGATGCAGTGAATAGGTGTTGAAGAAAAAAAAAAAGGAGAAATTTTTGAAAGATGATCAAATAACACCATGATGACTGACTTATTGTCCAATTTAGTTAATCCAATAATGAAATCCATAGAAATATCCCTCCAAATAGTAGGGGGGATCGAAAGAAGTTCGATGTTCCTAGAGATTTGACTATTTCTCTCTTGTTATGTTGACAGACGTCACATTCGTCCAAAAAGGTGTGGACATCATGTTTCATACCATCCTAGAAAAAAAAAAATTGACATGTTCATAGGTTCGGTAAACCATGAATGCCTAGTTGTGGGTGAAGCATGAAGCTCAAAAATCACTGTGGATTTAAGTTGTGAAATTTTGTTTAAATATGAATTGCCTTTGTAGCGAATCTCTTGATTATTTCAAGAGTACCCCAGAGAGGATGGAGAGTGGTGTTTAAATTGTTGGATCTAGCGAGAATTTTTGGGGTCTTGTGACCATTCCTCACGAACAACTTGGAGCCAATATGGTACAATGAAGGAGAGGGAAAATAGGGACCCTTCTACCTCATACTTCCTAGAAAGAGTGCCAACAACCACATTTTATTTACCATTCTTGTAAATGATCTCATAATCATATCCAAATACATTGGTCACCCATTTTTTTTTCTCTAGGGATGGAATTCATTGTTCTAGAAACTATTTGAGGCTTTGGTGATCAATTTTAATTTGGAATCATTTCCCAAATAGATAAGGATGTTGAATATTTAGGATATGTAGAATATCCAACATTTCCTTTTCAAAGATTTATTGGTCCAACTGTTTCTCCAAAAATTGTTTTCTAGTGAAGTCCAAAGGGTTTCCATATTGCATGAGGACCACCCCAATTCTTTTCCCTAAAGTAACACATTCTAGGACAAAGGAATTTGTGAAAATGAGAAGTTAGATGGAAGGAGTCATGCACATAGCCTCTTTCAAGGCGTGCAAGGATTTATTAGTTGTTGGAGTGTGACATCCCCAAAAATAAAGTATATTTGAAATTCAAAATTTGTTAGAAAATTATTCCATTTTTAGTAAACTCGAATTTGGAAAATGTTTTCCATTTATGGCAATTCCGAATTTCAAATTTAATAAATTATCATGACTGTTGGGAAGAGACCTGATTTGAACCAATAGTCTATTTGATTGTGACACTTGTATGTAAACAAAATATTGTTTTAATTATTGCAGGAGGACAAATGGAACAACCATGTTAAATTTAGTTGACCATGACTCGATGAGTGGGGAACATGTTGGAACTACCTCTCGGATGATTGTTACAAGTGGACCTAGGCAAAAAGATTGTTTTTGGATAAATAACACATGTGAGGAGGTAGGACGTTGCCTAGTATGCTGGGGGAAAAGAACTACAATATACTTGTTGTTATGAACATTGGATATTGAGTGTGAAGCAAGTAGAGGACTACAGATAGATGAAACATTGTTGAACAAGAGATTTCAAGTTCATCGTTGTGGATTCATGGTCAGGCTAGGCGGTGGATTGGGAAAGTGATTTGGCTGCCCTGTCCTATGGTTGGGAGGAACGTGGTTGTTCCCTTTATCTTCCTATGAATTGGTTCAGATATGTAGTCTATTCCTTTTCTGTTTGGGATGATTAAAATTGATTTATTGGAATGTATGTCATTTAGATGTGGAATAATATTATGGATGAATTATGTTCACCCTTATGAAGAATAAAACTAATTGAGTTTCATTAGATTTAGTTTGTGTATTCCATTGACTTGAATACATAATGAACAATGTAGTTTTCCTTTTATTTATGAAAGAGCATGTATGGCAATTTCTGGAATCTGTTCTATGGACTAAATTATCGTTGAACATATATACTTAAGACGAAACTAGCATGGAGCACTAACCATTCTTGATATAAATACATGTTGATATTTCACACAGGTATATACATATCTACATATACGTAAATATGTCCTTTTGCCTAGTCGACAATTCGGTGTAGACAATATAGAAGAGGATCTAGTTTTAATGAACAATATAGAAGAGGATCTAGTTTTAATGTTGATAACATAATTTATATACGTATGTACAGATCTATCCTATACTTTGTAAGTAAAGAATCACTCCAGTAGGCTTTCAACTAAAGTAATAGGAGAACCTACAAAATGATAGGAATTTTATGAAAACAATTTGATCTTACATATCTCTCCCTTCCAGGGAAATGCTACCATAGATTGCATATAAAGGAACTGAAACAGTATAAAGTACTACACACTCTCCAGAATTGTAAGCGAGAGGGCCTACCCTTTTTAAACACCCATAGAATAACCAAGAAT
>JZKD02S0403850.1:168358-180217 GCA_000966675.3 Picea glauca | reverse complement strand
TATTATTACTTAAGAAGAAAACTAATTGATATTATTATTGGGTTTGTTTAGGTCTGTTAATATCAATCAAATTTGCATCGAGAGAAAAAAACGAAAACCATAGTACTTAATCACTAGAGCTAACCCACCGGACTAAAAGAAAAGATATTATTACTTGACAAGAAAACTAATTGATATTATTAGTGGGTTTGTTTAGGTCTGTTAATGGCAATCAGATTTTCCCTAAAATAGCAGTCTGAATGGTCCCTGCATATAGTTAGCAACATTTAAAATCATTATATGAAAATTAACATATAACGTAAAAAAAATTGACACTTGTAAATCTACATAAAATTGACACTTGTAAATCTACATAAAACGTAAAATGACAGGTATGAAAAACGAACACCTGTCATCAAATTTTCACTTGACAGGTAAAATAAATTTGAAATTCCAGGCCTGCTTCCATCAAATGTCCATTTGGGGTTTGCTCCTAGTTAGACGGTTGGTTGGATTTTAGTCGTGGGAAAGGATTTTTTTCAGTCAACCGAGAATGATCGGGGACGTCTTTCATAGTCCGGGGCCAACCATGAAACACTTCGAAAAAACTCGAGAGCAGTGAAACTTTAGCCATGACTTTGTGTATATAATTATTCGGGGCCTTAGAGTAGAATTGTGTGCATATTGGGAATATGTATTAAAGAACAAAATGAGGTCTTAAGTACTAGACCATGTTTAGTCGCCTTTTATTACAAAACATTTACACCTAGATCCCTCCCAAGTGCTAGTATGACTTCACAAAAAAAAATGCTATACTATGGCCCTATAATGCTAGAAAGGAAGTTTGAATACATGGGGTATCACAGAAATCAATAAGGATAGTTCTCCTTTTATAAATCTTTTTTTTCAAAGTTTAGAGCTTTGCGCCGTAGAATTTTTATTTTTTTTTTATGACGAAATTTAGGTATATTACATATGGTATCAAAGAAAATTTTACAAAACTGGGCCTTGAACAGGGCCACATTAATTTCATGGCATATATTTTTACTTATGAAAAACTAATAAACCTTTATTCTTACAAACAAAAAACCTTTTCTGTTTTTTGTTAATCATCGTAGCACAGGATGAGAGGGAAATCATAATCGATGGAAATCCTGAACAAAGACCTCTTGAAAATCAGAGACAAATCAGTGATAGAAGATCACCAAATGAAGTTATAGAAACAATGAGGAATCTCATCATGGAACTGCAGGTTTTCAAAGACGACAATGAAAAACTAAAGAAAGCTCAGCAGGAACAACAGGAAATAAATGAAGTCCTACTGCGCAGTCTAGTGACATAAAATCCCAAAGGATGATAATAATGACGAAGAAGTTAGCAAGAGGGATTCTAAAAACTCTAGAACTGAAACAGAAAAAAGGAGACAATTTGTTTGAAGGTACACCTTCAGCTGAGGACAAAACAAAAATAGATAGAAAGAGAAAACAAGTAGACCACCTTGAAGGAGAATTCAAGAAAATTAAACTAGCTACCTTTGATGGCGAATCCATAACAGGAAAAGAAGTTGAGGCATGGTTATTGGACATCAAAAATACTTCCATATATATAACTATTCCAACAATATGAAGGTCATAATGGCCATATACAATCTGAAAGGGAAGGCCAGCATTTGGTGGCAAGACCTGAAATTGGCCAAGGGCCTAAAGGAAAAAGAGATGGAATGGTATGAATTTAAGAAATATTTCAAGAAGAAAAACCTATCTGAAGGCTACTATGAAAGGAAAACAAAATAATTTTATGAGTTAAGACTTGGACAGATGACAATGGAGGACCTTATAAATAAATTCCTAGAATTACTAAGGTTCTTACCTTACATCCGGGAGGATAAGGTAAAAATTGAGCGATTCTTAAGTTGTTTACCACAGTCCTAAAGGGAAAGAATTGAGTTTGACAACCCTAAATACTTGATCGAAATATTCAGGAAAGCCTGAATGTGCTACGACTAGTATAAACAGCGGGTAGAGTTTCCCAAAGCCTGGAAGGAAAAAAACAAGATCGAATGAACCAGCAAAAGAAGGGATACCAGCGAGCTCCTTAACGGAATGCAGCAAAAATATTTTCGATAAAATATTTTCACTCCAACCATCTGAATATGCAAGGCAGCAGTAAACCCGTAAATCTGGGAACGAAGAAGTTTGGGGACAGCCCCCACAAACCATTAAAGTGCTCAGAATGTGGAGAACCTCATCTAAGGAGGAGTTGTCCACGTTTAATTTCAGCAAATAAAATTGTTATTCATAATTTGCAGGAAGCCTCGACGATGGGTGACATGGGAAGAAGCTTGCATCGAATAAATGCAACCATAGATGGCCGAAAAGATGACCACCAGTCCTCTATGGTAGAAATCGAAGGTAAAATCAATAACACTCGAATTTTTGTTTTAATTGACCCTAGAGATTCGTTAAGTTATATTACTCCTGATGTAGTAGAGTCAAATAAACTTAAGAAACCGAAGCACACAAAATCATGGTTGGTACAACTAGCAACATGAACTAAAAGGAAAGTAGTTGACTTTATTTATTATTTCGAGTTCATCTTAGATGGTCAAAACATAAAAACAAATATGAACATCCTACCACTAGGATCTTATGATATGATTATCAGAATGGATTGGTTGGAAAAGCACAAAGAAGTACTAGATTGTTATACAAAGACACTTAAATATAAAGAAAATTATGGAACTACTAGAACAACCCAAGGTATACCAAAACATGTATCAGTTAGACAAGTTTCAATGATGCAATTCAAGAAATGTATGAGATAGGGATGTCAAGTTTATTCCATCCAATTAATGAATTTGTTAGAAAAAGAATATAAGCCAAAGTTAGAAGACATTGTTGTCCTATGTGAATTCAAAGACATGTTTGTGGATGAGATACCATAATTACCTCCTAGAAGGGAAATAGAATTCTCCATAGACCTACTACCTGGTTCAGCCCCTATCTCAAAAGAACCTTACCGAATGAGTTTACTAGAATTGACAGAATTAAAAATACAATTACAAGAATTGTTGGACAAAGAGTATATCAGAGTGAGTATTTCACCATGGGGGGCACTAGTCCTCTTTGTGAAAAAGAAAGACGATACTCTAAGTCTTTGTATCAATTATAGACAATTGAATAAAATGACTATTAAGAACAAGTACCCCTTACCTAGGATAAATGACCTGTTTGATCAAGTATGTGGGACCAAGATCTTTTCAAAATTGGATTTACGATCCGGTTACCATCAAGTTAGGATAAAGGATGAAGATATAAGAAAAACATATTTTCGAACAAGATATGGACAGTACGAATTCATAGTCATACCTTTCATACTCACTAACGCACCAACCAAATTTATGTGCCTGATGAATAGTATTTTCATCTAGTACTTAGACAAGTTCGTACTAGTATTTATCGACGATATTCTGGTATATTCTAAAATGGAGGAAGAACACGAATAACACTTAAGAATAGTTTTTCAAACGTTGAGGAAACACAAACTGTACGCCAAATTTGATAAGTGTGACTTTTATCAAAAGAAATACAATATCTAGGACATGTGATTTCAGCAGAAGGCATTGTCATAGACCTTGAGAAAATAAAAGCCATCATGGAATGGTCGGTACCTAAGGATGTAGCAGATATCCGGTCATTCATGGGAATCACCGGATATTATCACATATTTATAGAGGGGTTTTCCAAGATATCCTACCCTATCACGTCATTACAAAAAAAAGGGACCAAGTTTAATTGGTCACAGAAGTGCCAAGACAGTTTTAACAAGTTGAAGGAATTATTGACAAGTGCACCCATATTGAAGGTAGTAGACCCAGATAAAGACTTTACTGTATGTTTTGATGCAAGTAAAGAAGGGCTAGGTGGTGTCTTAACTCAGGAAGGACACGTGATTTGTTATGAGTCTAGGAAATTAAAAGAACATGAAATAAATTATGTCACTCAGGACTTAGAATTGGCAACAGTAATACACGCCTTAAAAATGTGGCGACAGTACATAATGGGCATAAAATTTCTACTATTGATAGATAATAGCGGTGTGAAATATTTGTTTAGAGAACCGGATCTTAATGCAAGGCAAGCAAGATGGGGAGCCTTCTTGAGCAAATTCGACTTCGAGGTCAGACATATCAAGGGTAAGGAAAATAAGGTAGCATACCCTTTAAGCAAAAGAGTCCATAGGTTATTTGAGATAAATATCAGCAGGGCAGAAAGTGATCTGGAACAAAGAATAAGGATGGTAGGTATTAACGACGAAAATTACACTAAGATAATGGCATAATTACAAAAGAGTACCACAAACTTAGATAAACCAGATCTAAGTATCGACAATAAGGGATTATTATGATTTAAAAACAGATTTTACATACCAGATTCAATAGAATTAAAGTTAATAGTCTTGGATGAAGTGCATAAGAGACCATATTCTGGCCATCCACGATACCAGAAAACGATAACAACACTTATAAAACTATTTTACTGGCCTAATATGAATGGCGAAACAACATAATACTTGTCTAGGTGCCAAGATTGTCAGTAGGTTAAGGCCGAACACCAGCATCCAATCGGCCTATTACAACCATTACCAGTGCCAGAATAGAAATGGGAGAGCATATCGCTGGAATTTATAACAGGTTTGCCTAAAACTCAGAAACAAAATGATTATATTATGGTTGTAATCGATAAACTCAGTAAGTCTGGAAACATTATTCCTGTGAAATCTACTTTTATAGCTATAAACATCGTTGAAATATTTATGAAATAAATTTTTAGACTGCATGGTATTCCTAAAATGGTGATCTTAGATAGAGACGTAAAATGTACGTCCACTTTTTGGAAAGAATTGTTTGCAGGGATAAATAGTTATTTGAATTTTAGCATGAGTTACCATCCACAAACATATGGATAGACCGGATGAACAAATCAGATCATACAATATATGCTCTGCATGTACGTAAGAACAAAATCGAGTAAGTGGGAAGACTAGTACTTGGTGGGAAGACTACTTGCACTTGGTAGAATTTGCATATAACAATGGGTACCAAACTTCAGCTAAATAGAGCCCCTTCAAGGTACTATATGGAAAAAAGTGTATGACACAAATTAGCTGGGACGACCCAGTTGATAGACTCATGGTTGGGCCATAAATGCTCCAAGAAATGGAAAGTATGGTAAGAAAGGTTCAACGAAACTTAAAGGAGGCACAAAATAGATAGAAAAGTTATACGAACCATAAACGAAGACACTTGGAATTTCAAGTGGGAGATCATGTTTACTTAAAAGTCAAAGCCTGAAAGAGTTCACTAAAACTCAGGAGTTGTGCCAATTTGACAACCATGTTTTGTGGTCCCTTCGAGATATTAGCTCGAATTGGACCCGTAGATTACCAACTTGCACTTCCAGCTAATTTAAGAATTCATAATGTATTTCATGTTTCCTTATTGAAAAAGTATGTCCATGACCCTACTCATATGATTGAGTGGAACTTGGTGCAGGTGGAACCAGAAGGCGAGTTCCAGGTGGAACCCCTGGCAAATCTGGACCAGAGAGAAATAACGCTTTGGAACAGAGTCGTCGCTCAGGTAAAAGTGCAATGGAAGAACCTTAGTCCTGAGGAGGCCACTTGGGAGTTGGAGGGAGATTTGAGGAAATCTCATCCAATCTTATTCCAAGAAAGGAACGAACACTGAGGAAAATGTTCTATTGAAGGGGGAAATGATGTGACATCCCAAAAAATAAAGCATTTTTGAAATTCAAAATTTGTTAGAAAATAATTATGTTTTTAGTAAATTTGAATTTGGAATTTTTTTTCCATTTATGGCAATTTCAAATTTAATAAATTGTAATTAATTATCATAACTATTGGGTAGAGAGCTGATTTGACCCAACAGTCTATTTGACTATGACACTTGTATGTAAACAGAATATTGTTTTAATTATTGCAGGAGGACAAATAGAACAACCATGTTAAATTTAGCTGACCATGACTCCATGAGTGGGGAACATGTTGGAACTACCTCTCGGATGATTGTTACAAGTGGAAAATCATAGATTTGGCCATTGGTAGCCCCTGAAAATCAAGGATTTAGGAAGGTGCGAAAATTCCCGAGGGAGGGAAGGAAGACCTAGGCAAAAAAATTGTTTTTGGATAAATAACATATGTGAGGAGGCAAGACGTTGCCTAGTATGCTAGGGGAAAAGAACTACGATATACTTGTTGTTATGAACATTGAATATTGAGTGTGAGGCAAGGAGAGGACTACAGATAGAGGAAACTTTGTTGAAGAGGAGATTTCAATTTCGCCCTTATGTATTCAAGGTCATTCTAGGGGGTGGATTGGGCAAGTGATTTCGCTTCCCTGTCCTACGGTTGGGAGGAACATGGTTGTTCCCTTTGTCTTCCCACGAATTGGTTTAGATATGTATTCTATTCCTTCTCTGTTTGGGATGATTAAAATTGATTTATTGGAATGTATTTCATTTAGATGTGGAATAATATTATGGATGAATTGTCTTCGCTCTTATGGAGTCTAAAACTAACTGAGTTTTACCAGATTTAGTTATGTGTATTTCATTGGCTTGAATACAGAATGAATAATGTAGTTTTACTTTTATTTATGAAAGAGTATGTATGGCAATTTCTGGAAACTGTTCTATGGAATAAATTACCATTGAACATATATACTTAAGCCATAACTAGCATGGACCACTACCCATTCCTGATATAAATGCATGCTAATATTTCACACAGGTATATACATATTTATATATACGTAAATATGTCCTTTTGCCTAGTTGGCAATTCGGTGTAGACAATATAGAAGAGGATCCAGTTTTAATGTTGATAACATAAATTATATATGTATGATCTAAAAATGAAGAAGACTTGTATTCTTGAAAATATTTGCAAGTTAAATCTATGTGTTAACATGCAAATGGATCAACTTTCCAACACAACTTTAATAGGATTTACTCATTCAAGATGCATATAAACAACAACATAATCAATGAACAGAAAACACATAACACAACAAATGATAAAGGAGTTCACCCCTCTCTTGGGCTACATCTTCTGGTCCATATTCCAATTAATCATTTGTATTATTTTCTCAAAGTGATAAAAAATGTGCTTTACAATGCTCAAAATTCCAAATATACTGCTCCAATGGGTTCAAAATGTCCAAAAACCCTTAGCTGGGCTTTTTCAGCACCTCGTTTGGCCAAAAATTGAAGTAGATAGGCTTCCTGGAAGTCTCCCCTTCAAGCTTGTTGTCTCTGCATCTACAAAATGCACCTCTCTTGGCTCAACCTAGCCCACACACATTTTAAAGCGTAAAAACTTGGCACCGGGCACAACCGCACAACCGGTCCAAATTGTCGAATGGTTGCGCGCCATCCTTAACTACCAAGGCCCGTGGGCACATGGTCATCCCATGACCGCGCACTATAACACAACTGGGCTTAAGTTTAAAACCGTTGATATAACCATAAGGTTTAAACCCGTGCGCATATACATTAGTCACATGTCATATCAAACCGCGCACATTCAAACGGTTATAACATATGTTACGGTGGGTCTAACCACCGTAGCACCGGTCGTATGCAATACAACATATAACCACGGGTCGAGGCTTATCCCCGGCCCGGTTCACGCCCCAACACACATTTATACAATGTTAAATATATTACAACGTGTATATATATCAAGTAACATGTGCGAGCACACCGGTTGGGTGGCCTTTCCCAAAGCTTTACCCTGCCCCAGAGGTCACGGGGTCGACTCTTGCTAAGTTCAAAGATTTTAACCAACAAACAGGTGACACATGGTAGCCATTGATTGGGCCACGTGTCGCCATCCCATTCGCTGCCAACAAACCATGTCATATGCCAACTGTCCAATAATTTCCTTCCACGTCATCATACCACCTGCCACGTCATCGTCCGTACGGACTGTACAATCAGCATCCCTTTTTTTTTTGCCTGTTTTCCATTTTGAACAAAACACGATATCTCTCACTCCTGACGTTTGTTTGAACCCAAACGAGTTTTGTTGGGTTCGCAATGACGAGGCCTATGTTCTCGTTTGATTTGAAGCAATTCCAAGCACTTTGAATATTTGGGCAAAATTTGATCCCCTGATCAATGTATGTGTAGATTTGTCCTAAACTCTGTAAGTAAAGAATCACTCCAGTAGGATTTCAACTACGGTAATAGGAGAACCTACGAAATGATAGGAATTTTATGAAAGCAATTCGATCTTACATATCTCTCCCTTCTGGGCAAATTCTATCGTAGATCTCATAGAAAGGCACTGCAATAGTATAAAGTACTACACACTCTCCATAATTGTAGGCGAGAGGGCCTAACCTTTTTAAACACCCATAGAATAACCAAGAATGTCCAATATATATATATATATATATATATATATATATATGATATTACATATGCATAAAGAAAAGTAGTCCAGATATAATTTAATAGAGTCGGGGATTCTCAATCTGCTTGATATACTAATAGACTCAGGCCTGTATAATCTCCCAATGCATAGACCCAATGAATCCATTTATGATCGGGAATAATATAATTTCAGACAGTTTGTATATATAGGAGTAAGGTAAACTAGGAACATATTTGAATACATCTTTAAATGAAACAAGAGGTCTGTCTAACCATAACAAGCTCAGACTAAAAGGTTACAACTGTAAACAACCTGGAAATTACGCGATTTAATGTGAAAATTCATGGAACAGTTTTGGAATATACAGACGCCTTCTCGTTGACACAAAATAATCCCATAGATTGCAGAAGTAGGATATTGCACCCTCAGAGAATGGGTCTCTATATATGATTATGTTTATAAAGAAATTATCCCAGACTTAATTGGTCCAGAATTCATAAATTCTTAAACCCAACTCTATTTAATTACCTAAGATATGGACTAGTCAATACTTTTGTGACTGGAAATCGTATATCTTCAAACATTTCCTGTGTGTAGATGTAAGATAGAGCAAGAGAAAAAAAAAACTTGAATAAATCTCGGAAGTGAAATAAGCAGTCTGTCTAATAAATTACAAGTTCAGTCTGAAGTGCCACAACTGTAATACAAAAAAATCATATACCCAACACGTCTTGAGGAAGATCCATATTGTTAAAAATCCAAAGTGAGGTTGTAGGTGTGACAGACCTACCATTTTATTATTCAGAATGTTTAGAGAATGTAAATCATATTTACTTCTTCCATTCGCAAGATAGAATATAACGAAAAATCTGATTGTGCGTTTCGGCCAATCCTTTAGTTTGAAATCGACCCTTGTTTGGGGCTGGGAACTTTAACAACCAAAGTACTACAACTCTAAATAATATCTATCTGAGTGAATCAAACCCTATGACTGAATTTGCCCGATTTTCTAGAGTACGGCATAGTGGAACCCGAATTACCTTTCTTGTGGACGACAAGGGTTGTCCCCCATGTATTCGTGTAGTCGAAACCCTGCATACATTAGGACAGAACCATTATAATTCGTTCAACATAAATGAGAAGAGTTAATAAAATAGGAAATTATAACCGAAATAATACTTAACTACGGATGAGAAGATTCGACACCTCCTCTACCTACGACTATCGCGTATCATCCAGACTAAAAGGGGGAGGAGGGGCCCGAATATCTCTGATGGGAACCCTCGCAAAACAAAGCGACCCATCATCCGCAACAAGCATCCAGGATCAATCCATGTAACAATATAGAGAGAAATAACGATTATTGGTGATATATAAACAAGCCACATAATAAACATAAACCTGAGATTTAAATCAATTTCATAAAGGGAAAGAAAAAAGAAAAGAAAAAAGGGAATATATGTCTAACCACTAATATATCCAATACCTTGCAAATGAAATGGTGGAACATGCAGGAATAACACCACAACAAATACTCCAATCATACACGTCCTCGCACGCATTCATATTATGAGCAAGTGGGCACGAAGAGAATAACCCGAGTTTTATTTAGTTACAGTTAAGGTCTGAGTATTACTGAATGGATAGTATGAATACTAACTGCTTGGGGAAACTCTCAAAGGGAGATATTGAAGACCTAAGATTTTGTTAATAAAAAGAGAAAGGTGAAGAAAGAAACCCTTGTCTTTGTACACAATAAGAATAGCAACCAACTATCTACCAGTAAGATTTCGCTACCAAAATATAGGTATACATTTGGACTACTACCATACCTGGTCAAATAAACCCCGACTATAACTCCAGAAAAGAACAGTGTAAAACTTCACAAAGAGGAAACTCAACAATGACAGTAGGAGGAGACTATGCGAGCCTACGGGTGAACCACAATTCACATGAAAAACTTCAAATAAATTGCGAGAATAGTAAATCAAAGCATAGTAATTCGATCTTGTTGAATGACTGAGTAATGAATGTACAAGTAGGCTGGCACTTACCGATAATAGAAGTAGCCGGGAGGCGCTCTAGGCTATCAAACCCCTTGTAGGTAAAAGTCATGAAACAGTGCAAAGGAAAACACAATGCCCTTCAAAACAGACTCGCTTACTGAGATATGGAACAATGGCTATTACCCTAAAATGTGAAACCATACTTGTTGAATGCAATAGGTACAGAAAGAAGAGTATGCCACGTGAATGGAGCGTCTTGACATGCTTGGGTTGGTTGAGGGTATAGAGTTGGCCCTCGCTCCTCACCTTCCTCCTTTATGGTCAGGCAGAGAATTAACTCCTTACTGTCAAGCACCTCCAGTATTATTTATGAGGGTCAGTCTGGGTATTTTCAAGAATCTATGTATCAGGCTTATCAACCTCTAGTCGTTACTAGAGAAATCAACACCATTGCTTAGTTTAGCTAAAAACCTAGTAAGCTTCCATCAACTGTCCATTTGGGGTTTGCTCCTAGTTAGATGGTTGGTTGGCTTTTAGTCACGGGAAAGGATTTTCGTCAGTCAAACGAGAATTGTCGAGGATGCCTTTCATAGTCCAGGAACAACCATGAAACACTTCGAAATAACTCACGAGCAGTGAAACTTTAGGTTTTGACCACCATGACCTTGTGTATATAATTGTTCGGGGCCTTAGAGTAGAATTGCATGCATATTGGGAATATGTATTAAAGAAGAGGATGAGGTCTTAAGTACTAGACCATGTTTATTCCCCTTTTATTACAAAACATTTACACCTAGATCCCTCCCAAGTGCTAGTATGTCTTCACAAAAAGAAAATGGTAGATTATGGCCCTGTAATGCTAGAAAGGAAGTTCGAATACATGGGGTATCAAAGAAATCAGTAAGGATAGTTCTCCTTTTATAAATCTTTCTTTTCAAAGTTTAGATCTTTGCGCCATAGTTTTTTTTTTTTTTATGACGAAATTGAGGTTTATTACATAGTCCAAGTGAAAGCATTCCTTTCAATGAGATCAATGAGAGGTGATGCAATTTTGATATAATTATGAACAAACTTGTGATAATAGCTTGTTAAACCTAGAAAACCATGAAATATATTAATATTTTTGGGGTAAGACCAATACTGCGTATCTTCAATTTTATTAGGATCCAACCTTACACCATCCTTTCAGACAATATGACCTACATACTCCACTTCAGAGGCTCCAAAGTAACATTTAGATTGTTTGAGGAAACTTTGTTGATGAGAGAGTAGATGGAGAACTTGACCCGCAAGGGGGAGATGGGTTTTTCAAGTATTACTATAGATGATAATATTATCAAAGAAAGATAAGACAAAATAACAGAGAAAAGGATGGAAGACATGATTCATGAGACTTTGGAAAGTGAAGGTGGTA
>JZKD02S0403850.1:138856-158969 GCA_000966675.3 Picea glauca | reverse complement strand
TGCATAAGTAATCCTTTAATTTATGTGTTGCAAACTGATCCTTTTGTTTTAAACACATAACATTCACTTGCAATAAGTTTTCAAGTTTTTCAAGTCTTCTTCATTTTTAGATCAATAACTTTTCCCATAACCTTTGTGATCCATGAGCCATTCATTTTATAGAATTTTCCCAGAGTTATGTAATTAATTATCTTTTCAATTAAAATACTTTAGAATTATCTTCTGCATACACTTGTCACCCTTTCTCCAATTTGCACAATTGAATCCACATTTTATTTTAATAAAAATTAATTTCCCTCACCCATCCTAAAAGCACTCATTAAATCACTCTTAGTTGTCTCTTTATTCCCTTTATTTCCAATTAATGACTGACCCCTTAATAATTATGAGTTGAGTTAAAATAAGAATTATCTCCTAGTTAAACTAGCCTTAACTAGACTCTAGATTCCTTTCTATGTTTGCAAAATTCTTTCATGCATTATTCCTTTCTTATATTAAATTTCATTTTGGAATTTTTTTGCACATGAGTATAATCTTAATTATTTAGACTTTTTTTTTCATTAATTTCTTAATTGGATTTACCTCCTTTCTAAATTAATTGAGTTAATAATTATAGTTTATCCTCTTTACAAGAACTTACACTTATGCTTAAAATATAGAATAGGCTTAGATTTTGATTGGGGTTACAATTACTAAATTCATTCTTTAATTAATTAATTAATTCGACAGTGCTCAAGTTCTTACAAGGTTTAATATTCGCTCAAAGTTTTCTAGGCCACCTAGATTCATTGACTCTAGTTTAATTCAATGACATGCCCTTCAAGACACACTCTATGCTCCAAGGGTGCCACTAGCCTTTGGTTCAAATTATTAATTACGCAGCGTGCCCTTCAAGACGAACTCCGTGCCCTAAGGGTACCACTTGCCTTTGACTGGTTTTAGTATTTTTCCAACCCTTGCATTCAACACTCCATTCATGTGACATTTTGAGAGACTAAGAGGTTCTAAGGAATAAGGACCCTGACTTATTTTATGCCCCTTAGAAATCTTCGTGAGAGACTGTCTCTATCTGTCCTCACGGCATCATGGAAATATTGAACTAGGTAATCATTAACCTACAATTCGAGCCACAGTGGAAGCGCTAGTAGGTTGTGAGAGGGATGCTACCACACCTCTCCCTCAATATACGGTCTATGTGCATGGCCCCTTTACTCCTTATGTGAGTCATATTAGCAAAAAATCGTCACCCTGCATTCATCAACAAAACATTGTCAATGATCCATACAAAACATCATAATATATAAGCGAGCATATATCACATATGCATAAATGAAATACTCAAACGAATAGAATCCGCTCCATGACTCAATCCGGAGTCCAACGAGGCTCATTAATGCCCTCAGCATCTACAATCCATCAAGTGTCATGCACAGTTAGGGAGACTCGTCAACAACATATTTCAATATGCAATAAAACAAATAACATAAAATCATAATCCATCAACACCATCATAAAAATCCATTAGCAAAACCACAACCATGTACTATAACCGGATCACTTGCACGCAAGTGTCCTCAAAGAATAACTCAATAACATGTGACCACAAGAGCGAGATGTTACAAATCCAGATAAAGGGAGGTGATGAATGGAAGACAATGTTAAAGACAAAACATGGGTTTCTCAAGTGGTTGGTTATGCCGTTCGGTTTAACTAATGTAACTAGCATGTTCATAAGGTTGATGAACAAATTCTAGAAATTGTTTTTGGGAAAATTTGTTGTCGTTTATTTAGATGACATTCTAATATTCAACAGAAGCAAAGAGGACCATTTGGAGCATGTGAAGAAGGTATTGCAACGATTGAAATATGAGGCATTGTTGATAAATCTGAAGAAGTGTACATTTTTACAAAAGGGTATTGTATACTTGGATTTTGTTGTTTCCAAAGAAGGTTTAAAGATGGATCTCGAGAAGGTAAAAGAAATATTTGATTGGAAGACACCTAAATTCACTTTTCACCTGTGGAGGTTCCGTGGACTATCAAGTTTTCATAGAAAGTTCATTTGAAATTTCTTTCATATTTGTGCGTCTCTTACTGAATGCAAGAAGAAAGGCACATTTCAGTGGACAACAACAGTAACTAAGTCATTTGAAGATTTGAAAATAAAGGTGACAGAACAACCCATTTTGGCACTTCCATATTTCAATAGTTTATTTAAAGTAGAATGTGATGCAAGTGCGATAAAAATTGGGGTATTTTTGAATGAGGAAGATATATCGATAGCCTTTTTTCAATGAAATGTTGAATGAAATGAAGAAAAAATACTCTATTTGTGATCAAGACTTTTATGTTATTATTTAGAATTTGAAAAAGTGGCGAAATTACTTTCTTCCAAAGGAGTTTGTTTTTTTTACTAACCATAAGGCGTTGTAGTACATTAACAACAAAGGTAAATTGAATCAGAAACATTCTAGATGGGTAGAATTTTTACAAAGTTATACGTTTGTTTTGAAACACAGGTCGGGGAAATCAAACAAGGTTGTTGATGCATTGAGTCAGAGTACAATATTGTTGAACACCATGTTAGTTGCAGTGGTAATTTTGGAATGTATGAAATGGTTGTATTAAGAGAATACATACTTTGCAGCAACTTGGAATACATCCAAAGAACCATGAAGTATGGAACAAAAACCATTCTTACAGTACCATATTCAAGAAGGCTTCTTATTTAAGAACCAACAATTATGTATTCCACAAATTTCAATACGATTGAACCTCATTAGAGAGTTACACATTGGAGGTTTAGGAGGACATTGTGGCATGGACATAACGACGTCATTGGTGAAAAAATGGTACTATTGGCCCAACATCAACAAAGATTCTAGGAAATTTGTTAAGTGTTGTAGAATTTGTCAATTAACTAAGGGTAGAAGTCAGAATACAAGACTTTACACTCCATTACCAGTATCTGAAAGACCATGGGAAGTTATAAGCATGGATTTTATTTTTGGATTACCTAGGACATAGAGGAAGTACGATTCTATGATGGTAGTAGTAGATCGGTTTTTAAAAATGACACATTTTATAGAATGTAATAAGACAAGTCATGATAGTGAAGTATCTTCCTTGTTTTTCATAGAAGTTGTACAGTTACATGGCCTATCGACGAGTATTACTTCAGATAGAGACAAGATATTTGCTAGTAAATTTTGGAGGACACTTTGTAAAAGGTTGGGGTCTAAGTTTCTATATAGTTTGGCCTATCATCCCCAAACACATGGGAAGACGGAGGTGGTGAAACAAATTTTAGGAAACTTATTGAGAAGTTTGAGTGGAAAATATCCTAGTCCGTGGGATTTAGTTTTGGCACAAGATGAATTTTCTTACAACGATTTAGTGAGCGGATCTATAGGGGAGATCCAATTCGAAATTGTTTATGACAGGTCAACTAAATGGGTGGTAGATTTGGTTGATTTATCAAATCTACGAAATAGAGGGATTGATAACACCAGTGATTTTGTAGAAATTATGCATGAATTGCATAATGAGGTGAAGTAGAAACTAGATGAAATCAATAACAAGTATAAACATGGGACATATTTTCAACAAATAAGAGAAATATTTAATTAAGGTGAGTTTCTCATGCCTCACTTTACAAAGGAATAATTCCCCATATGTACCTATAACAAAATTAAGTATAAAAGGAAATATGACAGTGCAAAATATTGAAGAAAATTTCTGATAATGCTTATCGTTTGGAACTACTAGACAAGTTCAATATATATCCAATATTCAATGTTGTCGATATGTATGAGTTCCATGAAGGAAAAAATGGTCATGATGAAATTACCATGGACATATGGGAACAAATACCAGTCAAGCGAGTTGATAAAGTGGAAGAAATTTTGGCCACAAGGATTGGTAGAAAAACTCCCAATAAGGAATATCTAGAATATTTAGTCAAATGGAAAAAAATGAACTGAGGATGCATTGTTCGTTCTGAAGAATAAATAAGGCATATGAAAAAATATTCATCCTATGGAACAACCACCACATGAGCTGGGAGCTCATGTTTTTTTACCAAGGGTGTCTGATGCAGGAGCATCTTTGGTTCTAGACAATCTGCATCACCCAAAAACATTTCAATTATGTACAAGTTAATTTATGATGAATAAGGATGGCTATAAATTTATGCAACTTTGCACTACAATATTGGTGATGCAACTCACTACAAATCATATGCTGCAACTCCACGCTATAGGATTGGTGTTGCAACCTGCTACAACTCCTACACTGCAACTCCACGCTACAGGATTGGTGTTGCAATGTACTGCAACTCCATGCTACAATATTCGTGTTGGAATTATTATGCTTCTACTCAACGTATTGATTCAAAATTCAGTCCATGTAGCTCATGAAGATTAAGTCCGAAGTGAAAATCATTGGTGAAGGAAGAGAAAATGAAACTGAATTAGAAAATGGTGGGGCAACTAACAATCATGACTATTCATCTTTCCAATGAAAGGGGAAATGAATTAAATTACCAAAACAACATAGAAAGAGGAGGAAGAAATATGTTGGAGTTGGATTTTTGAGCTACAATAAAGGAATGTTTCTCTCAGTTCAATTGGAAACAACTAAGACAACCACCAAGAATGAGATTGAGAAGAGACGATGTCAGTTGCAGAAGAACAACATAGTAATCATATCTAATACGGTGAGAAATATGTATTCCCCAGTTTCATTGTAATAAGGGGCATCCTTGAATCAATAATAAAATAAAGGATTCAAAACATGTTTGTGTTCTTGTGGTTGTAATTAAATTCTTCTATTTCATGCTTAACAATAGTAAATGAATTGCATGTTACATGTTCAATATGAGTTCCATTATACATTATGAGGGTAGAGCATAGTCCTGTAGGTTTTAGAATTGCTATAGGTATTTGATATATATCTTGGGAGGAATTCAAAACCCTCACCAATTCCCATTTATACCCTATAATGTATTTAAAATACCAATGAATCTTGTAACATTATTTCAGGTGGAGCCAAGAGAAGAGTGTAGAAGAGTACACCAACGAGTTCAAGAAGATGGAAATCATGTTGGGTATCTCTCCCAACAACCCACATGTACTCCTCAAGTATCTAAGGTGTCTACAGAGTCATCCGCAAAAGAAAGTGATGTTTTTCAAGCCAAGGATGGTGGATGAGGCATATGTACAGAAACAATATCTGGAAAGCATAGGCCACAAGAAAGCACAATTAAGTAGTTCAAAGAAAAAAGAGCATCAGGAAGCTTCCAAGGTGGGGAAGAAGAAGTGGAAAAGGGGAAAATGTAATAATTGTTCACATTGAATTGTTCAAATTTATCAAATAGGCCTTATTAACTAATGTTATTCTTTATTACATGGACAATATAGTATTCTACCTACCTAATGGGTTAGGGAGGCTAGGTCCCTAACATGTCTCCCCCCTTGAAGAACAACCTTATCCTCGAGGCTTGAGATGAGTAACTTGTTTCAAAATGGTGGATGTCTCCCAAGTGGCATATTTTGGAGTTGTATCTTTCCACTTTACTAACACTTCCATGATGGTGGGATGACAGAGATGATGCTCTTCCCGATCCAAGACTACTTGTGGTTGCAACCAATTGGAATCTTCTTCATCCAATTCAGGGAAACTGGTTTCATTTTGGCACTTAGTTCCAATCACTTTATTTAGGAAGGAGACATGAAAAACATGATGTATCTTAGAATGATTGGGCATACCTAAGTGGAAGGCCATAAACCCCACTCGCTTGAGAATTGTATAAGGACCATAAAATTTGGGAGCAAATTTTTGAGAGTGTTCAACTTTGAGCAGAGTCTTCTTATAATGTTGCACATGAAAAAACACCTGGTCCCCTTTAAAAAATGGATGTTTGTAACAGACTTTATCTACCTCTTTCTTCATGCAATTATGATCCATGACCAAAAATTTTTTTAGGGTACGAAGAATGGCATCTTGAACTGTAAATTTTTTGTCAACCTCTTAAACCTTCGAGACACCTAACATATATGAGAGAACCAAAGGTGAATTTTTTACATACACTACATCAAAAGGATTCATGCGAGTAGTTGTATGGTAAGATGTGGTGTACCACAATTCAGCTAGGGGTAACCCTTGAGCCTTCTTATTTTGTCTATCATATGAAAAACACATCAAATATGTTTTCAAACATTTCTTGACAACTTTAGTTTGGCCATTAGTATGGATATGATAGGTAGTGCTAATATACAATTTTGTTCCCTAGAGAATGGTAAATTCTTGCAAAAAATTGTTGGTGAAAGTGGGATTTGGGTCAGAGGAAATAGAATGAGCCATGCCATGAAGTTTGAAGATATTATCCATGAACATTTGAGCCACTATGGATGCAGTGAAAAGGTGTTGAAGAAAAAAAAAAGGAGAAATGTTTGAAAGATGATCAAATAACACCATGATGACTGACTTCTTGTCCAATTTAGTTAATCCAATAATAAAATCCATAGAAATATCCCTCCAAATAGTAGGGGGGATCAAAAGAAGTTCAATATTCCTAGAGATTTGACTATTTCTCCCTTGTTATGTTGACATACGTCACATTCATCCAAAAAGGTGTGGACATCATGTTTCATACCATCCTAGAAAAAAAAAATTGACATGTTCATAGGTTCAGTAAACCATGAATGCCTAGTTGTGGGTGAAGCATGAAGCTCAAAAATCACTATGGATTTAAGTTGTGACATTTTGTTTAAATATCAATTGCCTTTGTAGCAAAGCTCTTGATTGTTCCAAGAGTACCCCGAAGAGGCTAGAGAGTGGTGTTTCAATTGTTGGATCTAGCGAGAATTTTTGGGGTCTTGTGACCATTCCTCACGAACAACTTGGAGCCAATATGGTACAATGAAGGAGAGGGAAAATAGGGACCCTTCTACCTCGTACTTCCTAGAAAGAGTGCCAACAACCACATTTTATTTACCATTCTTGTAAATGATCTCATAATCATATCCAAATATATTGGTCACCCATTTTTTTTTCTCTAGGGATGGAATTCATTGTTCTAGAAACTATTTGAGGCTTTGGTGATCAATTTTAATTTGGAATCATTTCCCAAATAGATAAGGATGTTGAATATCTAGGATATGTAGAATATCCAGCATTTCCTTTTCAAAGATTTATTGGCCCAATTGTTTCTCCAAAAATTGTTTTCTAGTGAAGTCCAAAGGGTTTGCATATTGCATGAGGACCACCCCAATTCTTTTCCCTAAAGTAACACATTCTAGGACAAAGGAATTTGTGAAAATGAGAAGTTAGATGGAAGGAGTCATGCGCATAGCCTCTTTCAAGGCGTGCAAGGATTTATTAGTTGTTGGAGTGTAACATCCCCAAAAATAAAATATTTTTGAAATTCAATATTTGTTAGAAAATTATTCCATTTTTAGTAAATTCGAATTTGGAATTTTTTTTTCCATTTATGGCAATTCCGAATTTCAAATTTAATAAATTTTAATTAATTATCATGACTATTGGGCAGAGACATTTGAAAAAACAATCTATTTGATTGTGTCACTTGTATGTAAACAAAATATTGTTTTAATTATTGCAGGAGGACAAATGGAACAACCATGTTAAATTTAGCTGACCGTGACTCCATGAGTGGGGAACATGTTGGAACTACTTCTCGGATGATTGTTACAAGTGGAAAATCATGGATTTAGTCATTGGAAGCCCCTGAAAATCAAGGATTTAGTCATTGGAAGCCCTGAAAATCAGGGATTTAGGAAGCTACGAAAATTCCCAAGGGAGGGAAGAATGACCTAGGCAAAAAGATTGTTTTTGGATAAATAACACATGTGAGGAGGTAGGACGTTGCCTAGTATGCTGGGGGAAAAGAACTACAGTATACTTGTTGTTATGAACATTGGATATTGAGTGTGAGGCAAGTAGAGGACTACAGATAGATGAAACATTGTTGAAGAAGAGATTTCAAGTTCGTCATTATGGATTCATGGTCAAGCTAGGGGGTGGATTGGGCAAGTGATTTGGCTGCCCTGTCCTATGGTTGGGAGGAACGTGGTTGTTCCCTTTATCTTCCTACGAATTGGTTCAGATATGTAGTCTATTCCTTTTCTGTGTGGAATGATTAAAATTGATTTATTGGAATGTACGTCATTTAGATGTGGAATAATATTATGGATGAATTATGTTCACTCTTATGAAGAATAAAACTAACTGAGTTTCACCAGATTTAGTTTTGCGTATTCCATCGACTTGAATACAGAATGAACAAAGTAGTTTTCCTTTTATTTATGAAAGAGAATGTATGGCAATTTATGGAATCTGTTCTATGGACTAAATTATCGTTGAACATATATACTTAAGACAAAACTAGCATGGAGCACTAACCATTCCTGATATAAATACATGTTGATATTTCACACAGGTATATACATATCTACATATACGTAAATATGTCCTTTTGCCTAGTCGGCAATTCGGTGTAGACAATATAGAAGAGGATCCAGTTTTAATGTTGATAACATAAATTATAGACGTATGTACAGATCTATTCTATACTTTGTTAAGTAAAGAATCACTCCAGTAGGCTTTCAACCACAGTAATAGGAGAACCTACAAAATGATAGGAATTTTTTGAAAACAATTTGATCTTACATATCTCTCCCTTCCGGGCAAATTCTATCGTAGATTGCATATAAAGGAACTGCAATAGTATAAAGTACTACACACTCTCCAGAATTGTAAGAGAGAGGGTCTAACCTTTTTAAACACCCATAGAATAACCAAGAATGGCCTATATATATATATATATATATATATATATATATATATATGAGATTACATATGCATAAAGAAAAGTAGTCCAGATATAATTTAATAGAGTCAGGGATTCTCAATCTGCTTGATATACTAATAGACTCAGACCTGTATAATCGCCCAATTCGTAGACTTGATCAATCCCTTTATGATCGGGAATAATATAATTTCAGACAGTTCGTATATATAGGAGTAAGGTAAACTAGGAACAAATTTGAATAGATATTGAAATGAAACAAGAGGTTTGTCAAACCATTACAAGCTCAGACTGAAAGGTTACAACTGTAAACAACCTGGAAATTACGTGATTTAATGTGAAAATTCATGGAATAGTTTTGGAATATACAGACCCCTTCTCGTTGACAAAAAATAATCCCATAGATTGCGGAAGTAGGATATTGCACCCTCAGAGAATGGCTCTATATATATGATTATGATTATAAAGAAATTAGCCCTGCTTTAATTGACAGAATTCATAAATTCTTAAACCCAGCTCTGTTTAATTACCTAAGATATGGACGAGTCAATACTTTTGTGACTGGAAATTGTATAGCTTCAGACATTTCCTGTGCGTAGATGTAAGATAGATCAAGAGCAAAAAAAAAACTTGAATAAATCTCAGAAGTGAAATAAGCAGTCCATCTAATAAATTACAAGTTCAGACTCAAGTGCCACAACTGTAATACAAAAAAATTATATACCCAACATGTCTTGACAAAGATCAATATTGTTAAAAATCCAAAGTGAGGCTGTAGGAGTGACAGACCTAACATTTTATTATTCAGAATGTTTAAAGAATGTAAATCATATTTACTTCTTCCATTGGCAAGATAGAATATAACTAAAAATCTGATTTAGCCTTTCAGCGAATCCTTTAGTTTGAAATCGACCCTTGTTTGAGGCTGGGAACTTTTACAACTGAAATAATACAGCGCTAAATAATCTTTATCTCAATGAATCAAACGCTATGACTGAATTTGCCCAAGTTTCTGGAGGAGGGCATAGCGGAACCCGAATTACCTTTCTCGTGGATGACAAGGGTTGTCCCCCATGTATTCACGTAGTCGAAACCCTGCATACATTGGGATAGAACCATTACAATTCTTTCAACATAAATGAGAAGAGTTAATAAAATAGGAAAGTATAATCGAAATAATACTTAACTCTGGATGGGAAGATCCAACATCTCCTCTGCTTGCGACCATCGTGTATCGTCCAGACTAAAAGGGGGAGGAGGGGCCCGAATCTCTCTAATGGGTACCCTCGCAAAAAAAGGGGCCCATCATCAGTAACACACATTCGAGATAAATCCAAGTAACAATATAGAGAGAAATAACGATTACTGGTGATATATAAACAAGCCACATAATAGACGTAAACTTGAGACTTAAATCAATTTCATAAAGGGCAAGAAAAAAAAAAGAAAAAAGGGAATATATACTGAACCACTAATCTATCCAATACCCTGCGAATGAAATGGTGGAACATGCAGGAATAGCACCACGACAAAGAGTCCAGTCATAGACGTCTTTGCACGCATTCAGATTATGAGCAAGTGGGCACAAAGAGAATGACTCGAGTTTTTTTTAGTTACAGTTAAGGTATGAGTATTACTGAATGGATAGTGTGACTACTAAATCCTCAGGTAAACTCTCAAACGAAGAGATTTTAGACTTAAAAGTTTGTTAATAAACAGAGAAAGGCGAAGAAAGAAACCCCTGTCTTTGTATACAATTAGAATAGCAACCAACTATCTACCAGTGAGATTTCGCTACCGAAATATAGGTATACATTTGGACTATTACCAGACCTAGTCAAATAAACCTCGACTATAACTCCGGAGAAGCACAGTGGGAAGCTTCACAAAGAGGAAACTCTACAATGACTGTAGGAGGAGACTATGCGAGCCTACGGGTAAATCACCATTCACATGAAACACTTCAAAGAAATCCCGAGAACAGTAAATCAAAACAGAGTAATTGGATCTTGTTGAATGACTGAGTAATGAATGTCAAGTAGGCTGGCACTTAGCGATAGTAGAAGTAGCCGGGAGGCGGTCTAGGCTATCAAACCCCTTGCAGGTGAAAGTCACAAAACAGTGCAAAGGAAAACACAATGCCCTTCAAACCAGACTCGCTTACTGAGATATGGAACAATGGCTATCACCCTAAAACATGAAACCATACTTGTTGAATGTAGTAGGTATAGCAGGAAGAGTATGCCACGTGACTGGAGAATCTTGGGGTGCTTGGGTTGGTCGAGGGTACAGACTTGGCCCTCGCTCCTCACCTAGCTCCTTTAATGGTTGAGCAGAGAATTAACTCTCGATTGTCAAACACGTCCAGTCTTATTTATGAGGGCCAGCCTGGGTCTTTTCAAGAATCTATGTATCGATCTTATCAACCTCTAGTCATTACTAGTCCAATCAACACCATTGGTTAGTTTAGTTAAAAACCTATTAAGCTTCCATCAACTGTCCATTTGGGGTTTGTTCCTAGTTATACAGTCGGTTGGATTTTAGTCGTGGGAAAGGATTTTTGTCAGTCAAATGAGAATGATCGAGGACACCTTTCATAGTCCAGGGCCAACCATGAAACACTTTAAAAAAACTCGAGAGCAGTGAAACTTTATCCATGACTTTGTGTATATAATTATTCGGGGCCTTAGAGTAGAATTGTGCGCATATTGGGAATACGTATTAAAGAACACGATGAGGTCTTAAGTACTAGAGCATGTTTAGTCCCCTTTTATTACAAAACATTTACACCTAGATCCCTCCCAAGTGCTAGTATGACTTCACAAAAAACAAATGCTATACTATGGCCCTATAATGCTAGAAAGGAAGTTCGAATACATGGGGTATCACAGAAATCAGTAAGGATAGTTCTCCTTTTATAAATCTTTTTTTTCAAAGTTTAGAGCTTTGCGTCGTAGAATTTTTTTTTTTTTTTTTTTATGATGAAATTTAGGTGTATTACATATGGCATCAAAGAAAAGTTTACAAAACATGGCCTTGAACAGGGCCACATTAATTTCTTGGCATATATTTTTACTTATGAAAAACTAATAAACTTTTATTCTTACAAACAAAAAACCTTTTCTGTTTTGTGTTAATCATGGCAGCGCAGGATGAGAGGGAAATCATAATCGATGGAAATTCTGAACAAAGACCTCCTGAAAATCAGAGACAAAATAGTGACAGAATATCACCAAATGAAGTTATAGAAACAATGAGGAATCTCATCATCAAACTGCAGGTTTTCAAAGCCGACAATGAAAAACTGAAGAAAGCTCAGCGGGAACAACAGGAAATAAATGAAGTCCTACTGCGCAGTCTAGTGACAGAAAATCCCAAAGGATGATAATAATGACGAAGAAGTTAGCAAGAGGGCTTCTAAGAACTCTAGAATTGAAACAGAAAAAAGGAGAAAATTTGTTTGAAGGTACACCTTCAACTGAGGACAAAACAAAAATAGATAGAAAGAGAAAACAAGTAGACCACCTTGAAGGAGAATTTAAGAAAATTAAACTAGCTACCTTTGATGGAGAATCCATAACAGGAGAAGAAGTTGAGGCATGGTTATTGGACATAAAAAAATACTTCCAGATATATAACTATTCCAGCAATATGAAGGTCATAATGGCCATATACAATCTGAAAGGGAAGGCCAGCATTTGGTGGCAAGACCTGAAATTGGCCAAGGGCCTAAAGGAGAAACAGATGGAATGGTATGAATTTAAGAAATATTTCAAGAAACAATACCTATATGAAGGCTACTATGAAAGGAAAACAAAAGAATTTTATGAGTTAAGACTTGGACAGATGACAATAGAGGACCTTATAAATAAATTCCTAGAATTACTAAGGTTCTTACCTTACATCCGGGAGGATAAGATAAAAATTGAGTGATTCTTAAGTTGTTTACCACAGTCCTACGGGGAAAGAATTGAGTTTGACAACCCTAAATACTTGAGCGAAGTATTTAGGAAATCCCAAATGTGCTACGACTAGTATAAACAGCGGGTAGAGTTTCCCAAAGCCTGGAAGGAAAAAAACAAGATCGAATGAACCAACAAAACAAGGGATACCAGCCAGCTCCTTAACGGAATGCAGCAAAAATATTTTCGATAAAATATTTTCACTCCAACCATCCGAATACGCAAGGTAGCGGTAAACCGGTAAATCTGGGAATGAAGAAGTTTGGGAACATCCCCCACGAACCATTAAAGTGCTCGGAATGTGGAGAACCTCATCTAAGGAGGAACTGTCCACGTTTAATTTCAGCAAACAGAACTGTTATTCATAATTTGCAGGAAGCCTCGACGGTGGGTGACATGGGAAGAAGCCTGCATCGAATAAATGCAACCATAGATGGCCGAAAATCTGACCACCAGTCCTCTATGGTAGAAATCGAAGGTAAAATCAATAACACTCAATTTTTTGTTTTAATTGACCCTAGATCTACGTTAAGTTATATTACTCTTGATGTAGTAGAGTCAAATAAACTTAAGAAACTGAAGCACGCAAAATCATGGTTGGTACAACTAGCAACATGAACTAAAAGGAAAGTAGTTGACTTTATTTATGATTTCAAGTTCATCTTAGAGAGTCAAAATATAAGAAAAAATCTGAACATCCTACCACTAGGATCTTATGATATGATTATCGGAATGGATTGGTTGGAAAAGCACAAAGAAGTACTAGATTGTTATACAAAGACACTTAACTATAAAGACGATTATGGCACTACTAGAACAACCCAAGGTATACCAAAACATGTATCAGTTAGACAAGTTTCAATGATGCAATTCAAGAAATGTAAGAGAAAGGGATGTCAAGTTTATTCCATCAAATTAATGAATCTGTTAGAAAAAGAATATAAGCCAAAGTTAGAAGACTTTGTTGTCCTATGTGAATTCAGAGACATGTTTGTGGATGAGATACCGTAATTACCTCCTAGAAGGGAAATAAAATTCTCCATAGACCTACTACCTGGTTCAGCCCCTATCTCAAAAGAACCTTACCGAATGAGTTTACCAGAATTGACAGAATTAAAAATACAATTACAAGAATTGTTGGACAAAGAGTATATCAGAGTGAGTGTTTCACCATGGGGGGCACTAGTCCTCTTTGTGAAAAAGAAAGACGATACTCTAAGACTTTGTATCGATTATAGACAATTGAATAAAATGACTATTAAGAACAAGTACCCCTTACCTAGGATAAATGACCCGTTTGATCAAGTATGTGGGGCCAAGATCTTTTCGAAATTGGATTTACGATCCGGTTACCATCAAGTTAGGATAAAGGATGAAGATATAAGAAAAACATATTTTCGAACAAGATATGGACAGTACGAATTCGTAGTCATACCTTTCATACTCACTAATGCACCAGCCACATTTATGTGCCTGATGAACAGTATTTTCATCTAGTACTTAGACAAGTTCGTACTAGTATTTATCGACGATATTCTGGTATATTCTAAAATGGAGGAAGAACACGAATAACACTTAAGAATAGTTCTGCAAACATTGAGGAAACACAAACTGTATGCCAAATTTGATAAGTGTGATTTTTATCAAAAGAAAATACAATATCTGGGACATGTGATTTCAGCAGAAGGCATTGTCGTAGACCCTGAGAAAATAAAAGACATCATGGAATGGTCGGTACCTAAGGATGTAGTTGTAATGACCCTAACTGAATAAATGATTAAAGATTATTAAGTAAGATTTAATTAAAGGAATAATTGAGTATTAACTAAGTAATAATAATCTAACTGAAGATCACATTTAATGACCTGTGACATAAATTTAAGAGATAAAAAAAAAGAAAGGATATAATAGGAATTGTGTATGCAGTAGAGGGTGGCGTATGCAGGGTGAGGAGCCCAGAAATCCCGAGATGATAAAAATATTAATGAAGGGACGAAGGACGAAAGACGGGGGTGGTTGTGAAGTAAATGCGTGAGTCGGCAGAGAGGAATAAGGGACGGGAAGAGGGGGATGTGCACACCATTCGACGGGAGGGGGAATGGATGTTGGGGACTGTAATTGCTGAGCCGGTTGTATTGGCGGCGAACTATTGTATTCTGCGGTGAGCAGAGAGTTCTGCCCTATTGTGTTTGCCGTGAGCAGAGAGCCTCTGGACGGTTGTGTTTTGCCGTGAGCAGAGAGCCTCTAGACGGTTGTGTTTTGCTGTGAGCAACGATTTTCTGTGCACTGTTGTATTTTGTGGACTGTGGCTTTTGATCAAGGGAGGCACTGAGTTGCTGGAGGTTTTGGGCACGGAGGGCCAGGATATCCGTAGATATCCTAGAGCTAGGTAGTTTTCCTAGTTGGGAGGGAGGACAATAGTTTTGGGCAGTTATTTGCTTGTTTGTGGCAGGGTTGATCTGTGCAGCAGCAGGCAGCAGGAAAGCAACATAAATTAGCATCAGAACCAGGTACTTTGTTAAGTTATGTATTTATTTCTTTCTGCATGAAATCAGTATTTATTGATAAATCTAAGTTACTGAGGTTGTTGTCATGAAAATCAATATTATGCTAGGAATTTATTGTTTCAGTTTACTTTCATAAAATGTTTATGAAACTTAATGATGTTTAGAAATATATGGGCATTACAGTAGCAGATATCCGGTCATTCATGGGAATCACCAGATATTATCACATATTTATAGAGGGGTTTTCCAAGATAGCCTACCCTATCACGTCATTACAAAAAAAAGGGACCAAGTTTAATTGGTCACAGAAGTGCCAAGACAATTTTAACAACCTGAAGGAATTATTGACAAGTGCACCCATATTGAAGGTAGTAGACCCAGATAAAGACTTTACCGTATGTGTTGATGCAAGTAAAGAAGGGCTAGGTGGTGTCTTAACTCAGGAAGGACACGTGATTTGTTATGAGTCCCAGAAATTAAAAGAACATGAGAGAAATTATGTCACTCGTGACTTAGAATTGGCAGCGGTAATACACGCCTTAAAAATGTGGCGACACTACATAATGGGCAGAAAATTTCTACTATTGACAGATAATAGTGGTGTGAAATATTTGTTTAGAGAACCAGATCTTAATGCAAGGCAAGCAATAGGGGAGCCTTCTTGAGAGAATTCGACTTTGAGGTCAGATATATCAAGGGTAAGGAAAATAAGGTAGAATACCCTTTAAGAAGAAGAGTCCATGGGTTATTTGAGATAAATATCAGTAGGGCAGAAAGTGATCTGGAACAAAGAATAAGGACGGTAGGTATTAATGACGAAAATTACTCTAAGATAATGGAATAATTACAAAAGAGTACCACAAACTTAGATAAACTGGATCTAAGTATCGACAAGAAGGGACTATTATGATTTAAAAACAAATTTTACATATCAGATTCAACAGAATTAAAGTTAAAAGTCTTGGATGAAGTGCATAGGAAACCGTATTCTGGCCATCCACAATACCAGAAAACAATAACAACACTTAGAAAACTATTTTACTGTCCTAATATGAATGGTCAAACAGCAGAATACTTGTCTAGGTGCCAAGATTGTCAGTAGGTTAAGGTCGAACACCAGCATCCAGTCGGCCTATTACAACCATTACCAGTGCCAAAATGGAAATGGGAGACCATATCGCTGGAATTTATAACAAGTTTGCCTAAAACTCGGAAACAAAATGATTCTATTATGGTTGTAATCGATAAACTCAGTAAGTCTGGAAACTTTATTCCTTTGAAATCTACTTTTAAAGCTATAAACATCACTAAAATATTTATGAAATAAATTTTTAGAATGCATGGTCTTCCTAAAATGGTGATCTCGAATAGAGACGTAAAATTTACGCCCACTTTTTGGAAAGAATTGTTTGCAGGGATAAATACTAATTTGAATTTCAGCATGAGTTACCATCCACAAATGGATGGACATACCGAACGAACAAATCAGATTGTAGAAGATATGCTCTGTATGTACGTAAGAACAAAACCAAGTAAGTGGGAAGACTACTTGTACTTGGTGGGAAGACTACTTGTACTTGGTAGAATTCGCATATAACAATGGGTACCAAACTATGGCTAAATTGAGCCCCTTCGAGGTACTATACAGAAAAACGTGTATGACACCAATTAGCTGGGACGACCCAGTTGACAGACTCATGGTTGGGCCATAAATGCTCCAAGAAATGGAAAGTATGGTAAGAAAGGTTCAACGGAACTTAAAGGAGGCACAGAATAGACAGAAAAGTTACACGAACCAGAAAAGAAGACACTTGGAATTTCAAGTGGGAGATCATGTTTACTTAAAAGTCAAAGCCTAAAAGAGTTCACTAAAACTCAGGAGCTGTGCCAAGCTGGCAACCATGTTTTGTTGGCCCTTCGAGATATTAGCTCGAATTGGACCCGTAGATTACCAACTTGCACTTCCAACTAATTTAAGAATTCATAATTTATTTCATGTTTCCTTATTGAAAAAGTATGTCCATGACCCTACTCATATGATTGATTGGAACTTGGTGTAGGTGGAACCAGAAGGCGAGTTTCATGTGGAACCCCTGCGAAATCTGGACCGGAGAGAAATAACACTTTGGAACAGAGTCGTCGCTCAGGTAAAAGTGCAATGGAAGAACTTTAGTCTTGAGGAGGCCACTTGGGAGTTGGAGGGAGATTTGAGGAAATCTCATCTAATCCTGTTCCAAGAAAGGAACGAACACTGAGGACAGTTTTTTATTGAAGGGGGAAATGATGTGACATCCCCAAAAATAAATTATTTTTGAAATTCAAAATTTGTTAGAAAATTATTCAGTTTTTAGTAAATTTGAATTTGGAATTTTTGTTCCATTTATGGCAATTTCGAATTTAATAAATTGTAATTAATTATCATGACTGTTGGGCAGAGAACTGATCTGACCCAACAGTCTATTTGACTATGACACTTGTATGTAAACAAAATATTGTTTTAATTATTGCAGGAGGACAAATGGAACAACCATGTCAAATTTAGCTGACCATGACTCCATGAGTGGGGAACATGTTGGAACTACCTCTCGGATGATTGTTACAAGTGGAAAATCATGGATTTGGCCATTGGCAGCCCCTGAAAATCAAGGATTTAGGAAGTTGCAAAACTTCCCAAGGGAGGGAAGAAAGACCTAGGCAAAAAGATTGTTTTTGGATAAATAACATATGTGAGGAGGCAGGACATTGCCTAGTATGCTAGAGGAAAAGAACTACGGTATACTTGTTGTTATGAACATTGAATATTGAGTGTGAGGCAAGGAGAGGACTACAGATAGAGGAAACATTGTTGAAGAGGAGATTTCAATTTCGCCCTTATGGATTCAAGGTTAGTCTAGGGGGTGGATTGGGAAACTGATTTGGCTTCCTTGTCTTATGGTTGGGAGGAATGTGGTTGTTCCCTTTGTCTTCCCACGAATTGGTTCAGATATGTATTCTATTCTTTCTCTGTTTGGGATGATTAAAATTGATTTATTGGAATGTATTTCATTTAGATGTGGAATAATATTATTGATGAATTATCTTCACTCTTATGGAGTATAAAACTAACCGAGTTTCACCAGATTTAGTTCTGTGTATTTCATCGGCTTGAATACAGAATGAATAATGTATTTTTCCTTTTATTTATGAAAGAGTATGTATGGCAATTTCTGGAAGTTGTTCTATGGAATAAATTACCGTTGAACATATATACTTAAGCCAGAACTAACATGGAGCACTAACCATTCCTGATATAAATGCATGCTAATATTTCACACAAGTATATACATATCTATATATATGTAAATATGTCCTTTTGCCTAGTCGGCAATTTGGTGTAGACAATATAGAAGAGGATCCAGTTTTAATGTTGATAACATAAATTATATATGTATGATCTAAAACTGAAGAAGACTTGTATTCTTGAAAATATTTTCAAGTTAAATTTATGTGTTAAAATGCAAATGGATCAACTTTGCAACACAACTTTAATAGGATTTACTCATTCAAAATGCATATAAACAGTAACATAATCAATGAACAGAAAACACATAACACAACAAATGATAAAGGAGTTCACCCCTCTCTTGGGCTACATCTCCTGGTCCAGCTTCCAATGGATCATTTGTATTATTTGCTCAAAGTGATAAAAAAAATGTGCTTTACAATGCTCAAAATTCCAAATAGACTACTCCAGTGGCTTCAGAACATCCAAAAACCCCTAGCTGGGCTTTTTTGGCACCTCGTTTGGCCAAAAATTGAAGTAGATAGGCTTCCTGGAAGTCTTCCCTTCAAGCTTGTTGTCTCTGCATCTACAAAATGCACCTCTCTTGGCTCAACCTAGCCCACACGCATTTTAAATCGTAAAAACTTGGCACTGGGTGCAACCGCACAACCGGTCCAAACTGTCAAATGGTTACACGCCGACCTTAACTACCAAGGCCTGTGGGCACATGGTCATCACATGACCGCGCGCTATAACACAAGAGGGATTAAGTTTAAAACCGTTGATATAACCGTAAGGTTTAAACCCACGCGCATATACGTTGGTCACATGTCATATCAAACCACGCACATTCAAACAGTTATAACATATGTTACGGTGGGTCTAACTAGCGTAGCACCAGTCGTATGCAATACAACATATAACCATGGGCTAGGGATTAGCCCCAACTCAGTTCACGCCCCAACACACATTATACGATGTTAAATATATCACAATTTGTATATATATCAAGTAACATGTGTGGGCGCACTGGTTGGGCGGCCTTTCCCAAAGCTTTACCCTGCCCCGAAGGTCACGGGGTCGACTCCTGCTAAGTGCAAAGATTTTAACCAACAAATAGGTGACACGTGGCGACCATTGATTGGGCCACGTGTCTCCATCCCATTCGCTGCCAAAAAACCATGTCATATGCCAACTATCCAATAATTTCCTTCCACGTCATCGTACGGCCTGCCACGTCATCATCTGTACGGACTGTACAGTCAACATCCCTTTTCTTTTTTATTGTTTGCCATTTTGAACAGAACGTGATATCTCTCGCTCCCGACGTTCATTTCAACCCAAACGAGTTGCGTTGGGTTAGCAACGACGAGGCCTACGCTCTCGTTCGATTTGAAGCAATTCCGGGCACTTTAAATTTTTGAGCAATGTTTGATCCCCTAATCAATGTATGTGCAGATTTGTCCTATACTCTGTAAGTAAAGAATCACTCCAGTAGGCTTTCAACTACGGTAATAGGATAACCTACGAAATCATAGGAATTTTATGAAAT
>JZKD02S0403850.1:39723-77272 GCA_000966675.3 Picea glauca | reverse complement strand
TTTTGATGTCTAGTAAGAAACAAGTCACAGCTGACCAAACAACAAAGATGTTCTTTCAACATGTTTGGGTACATTTTGGGTTTCCCAAATCCATTATTTTTTATTGAGATTCTCGATTTATTGGGAACTTTTGGTCAAGCTTAAGGAAACTCATGGACACCAAGCTTAAAAAGAGCACAACTTTTCATCCACAAACCGATGGTCAGAACAAAGTGGTGAATAGACATTAGTACATCTTATTCATGGTTATTGCAGCAAGCATCCTAAGCTTTGGGATGAACACCTATACTACATTCAACATGATTACAACTGGGCTAAGAACTCTTCGACTCAAACATCTCCATTTGAGGCATGTTTTGGTTATTTGCCAAAATCTCCTTTAAATTTTATCTTTGCAAAAGATATTTCTATTGATGGTCAATATGAGATTGATAGAGAAAATAAGTTCATTGAACAAATTTTGTTTTTGCATCAAATGGTATAAGAACAGTTGGAAAAGAGACAAGCCAAGTACAAGACAATACATGACAAGCATCGTGTTGATCATAGTTTCTAAGTTGGAGATGAATTTTGGATTTACATTAGAAAAGAGAGGCTTAAAGGAGAAGGAAAAAAAGTGAAACCAATTAGATATGGACCTTTCAAGATTCTTGAAAAGATTGGTAACAATGCCTTCCGTTTGGATTTTCCTCATATGCAAATGTATGCAGTTGTTAATGTTGAGAATTTGAGATTGTATGAGTCTCCTTTGATTGATGATCAAGGAGAGCATGTTCATATTCCTTCTATAGATAATTTCTCACCAGATTATCTTTCAGAACTACATGAAGATACAATCCTTGACAGGAGGATGAGGACTTCAAAATGAGGGAATGTGGAATACCTTTGAGTTTGTCTTAAAGGCACAAATCCAAGAAAGGAAAAATGGATTGAGGTTGGAAAGGTGGGGGAATTGTACCCTTATCTTCATGTTGACTAAAAGTAGTCTTTTAGAGGTCCAAAAGCTTCCCAATGGGGAGGAGTGATCAAAGGGATCAAAATATGCTCAAAAATCAAAGTCCTCGGAATTTATTCAAAACCAACTCATGCATAGGCCTCATCTTCATGATCCCAATGCAATTTGAATGGGTTCAAATGGACGTTCTATGTGAGAGATCTTGCATTATGTCCTCTTTTCCAAACAGGCAAAGTTTTGTTGGTTGTAGAGTCCATTCAATGTTAACGTGGCAGGGTCGTACTGCTGACATGGTAGGGATGTACTATTGATGTGGCAGGGATGTATTTCTCACTTGGAAAGGTCATACTAGACATTTGGCAGGTGGTCGTACTAACACGTTGTAGAGACTGACCTGACAGAGGTTGATTTCGTGATGTGATGGACCAATCAAGCTTTGACACATGGTGATGTTGGGGACCAATTGTATGGTGACACGTGGCCCACACATGGGATACCATGTGGCATCCCTACATTGTTTAAAAGTTTGGAGTTTGTGGGGATCGAACCCACGACCTCTGGGACTGATAGTAATGACTTGGCATAGTTTGGGATACCAACCCACCTACCATGTGAAACTTACTCGATATCCTTATAACATATATTTAAATTTGTATATGGTTTAATTCAGGTACGAAAAGGGTTGGGAATAAGTCCCATACCTTGGCTTGACCCTTACAATATAAGCTTTCCACACGACATTTCACATGGGGTCAACAGTTCCATCCAACAATCATCTGACCATGTGCTCCATGATGCAAGAGCATCACTTTAAAGAACACAAAGCAAGACCCATCAACATCTGGGAATCTATATGGGAGCTCAATGCTGGCAGTTGCAACAGACATTTTGAAGCATGCCTTAACTCAGCGTTGGAATAATATTTTGAGGCACACTTGAGAAATCACGAGCGAAGTGGGATTTTCCATTCTGACTCTGGAATGCGACTCGACTAAGATAGCCAAGGGTTAGGCTTTGATGTAGACAAGTAGCCAGGGAAAAACCCTAAGAGCCCTATGAGATAAATAGAGGTTTTGTACACCCAAATGAGGTTGGCTGCAGATTAGATAATTGCAAGTTAGATAGTTGCAAGTTAGGAGGATATTTCCGAGTTTTCAGTTTTGTTTTGATTTCAGTTGTATCCATTTTCACTTTGAATATAGCAGAGGAAAATTGACCCAATGCATGGTGTGGACATTGTTTGCAATTCTCTATTATTATTCTTTTATGAATGAATGAATGAACTTAGTTATGGGTAGAAGGAACTATGAATGTTAAAATAAGTTTCAATTGTTTCTCTTTTGTTGAAGTAGTGAAAAGTGTGCAAACAGAACCCAAGGAGTGCGTTAATGGAATATGTTTCAGTTCCGAAGCTTAGAAGAGATAGCACGAAACTTTCCTTTTGCAAGGAGTGCAAAGAGACCGGTGCAAGGTGTGCAAAGTCATCCACAAGAATTTTAACCTTGCGTAAATATCTGGTGCAAGGAGTGCACAGATCCGATATTTGGCTAAGTGTCAAAGGGACTTTGCGAAAAGTCGAAGAACCAGAAAAGGATAACGCAAGGATGGCAAGAGGAGTTTCCCTTTGAGAACTCCTTCGGATTTGAGTTATCGATATACCTGAAATGCTAGGAGTGCGCGAGAGATCGAAGTCTTCACGAGACCAATATCAGAAGGAATAATGCTTTTCATAAGTGTTAACGAGATCCAACAAACAAAATCACAGGAAGGATAAAGGTCAAGGCCTTTGAATCCTTCGAAAATCTTCTAAGTATGAAGAAAATGCAAGCCCAAGGGGAATTATCTGGATCATCTTATCAGTGTCTAGAAAACGAGGAGAAAGCATAGAGGAGGAAATATATGAGTCCTTTGGTCTGAGTGCAGAAGAATCATAGCCACCCAATAAAGGTAAAGTGCACTAATGATAAGCTTTGAAAGTACACAGGGGAAGTGGGGTTGCAAAATTCTGAAATCATCATAATCGTCCATCGAGGGGGACACGTGGCAAGATATCAGAGTTTCACTGACTCGTAACTCAAAGGATTCAAAGGCAGAGTTGTAGAACTCGTGAATTGTGAAATCATGATTTGATTCGAGTCGTTGGATCAAGGAGAAATTGGGACCGTTAGATTCCCAGGGAGATATCAGGAGTTCGGATATCAGGAGAAGGGAGGCGAATGGTCCTCCAACTTCATGAAACGCGAAGTCTCGATAGAAGAAAATGAGGTCAGGACTGTTGGATCAAGAGGATTGTGGACCGCGGATTTTCCACTCTAAAATATCGACATTTCGAGGTTTCGGAGGTCGGGAGAGTCAGGGTGACTCACATGCAATGACCAGATACACCAAGTTGTGATGCACCTTTTCATTAGGTGAGTGGTCACAACAGTGGTCACATGAAGGAAAGGGATTATCCAGAAGAGATATAGCGCCCGTTTGGCATTGAGGTTTGAATAACGCTCAGGAGAGGGCCCACAGGCGTCATACGACCTGCATATTTGAAAAAAGGACATGTGTAAGTGGGTTGGGGTCTAGTAGAGACCCAAAGAGTCAATCATACTCAGTTTATTGATTGATCTTAGATAGAGAGGTCTTGCATCCCTTAGGAGAGAAGGGTAGACTGCATCAAGTGGTATCAGAGCCATAAATTTTTTCTTGTAGACAACATGAAAAGGAGAGGAGACAAAAGAACTCAAATTTGTACTCTGTGTGTGACAAAATGTCAATGCAATGTAGCCAAGGAGATGAGTGGAATCACCTTTAGCCAATCAAGCTGTAGAAAAGGAGATGCGAGAACTTCGTGCAATATTAGAGGTNTTTTGATGTCTAGTAAGAAACAAGTCACAGCTGACCAAACAACAAAGATGTTCTTTCAACATGTTTGGGTACATTTTGGGTTTCCCAAATCCATTATTTTTTATTGAGATTCTCGATTTATTGGGAACTTTTGGTCAAGCTTAAGGAAACTCATGGACACCAAGCTTAAAAAGAGCACAACTTTTCATCCACAAACCGATGGTCAGAACAAAGTGGTGAATAGACATTAGTACATCTTATTCATGGTTATTGCAGCAAGCATCCTAAGCTTTGGGATGAACACCTATACTACATTCAACATGATTACAACTGGGCTAAGAACTCTTCGACTCAAACATCTCCATTTGAGGCATGTTTTGGTTATTTGCCAAAATCTCCTTTAAATTTTATCTTTGCAAAAGATATTTCTATTGATGGTCAATATGAGATTGATAGAGAAAATAAGTTCATTGAACAAATTTTGTTTTTGCATCAAATGGTATAAGAACAGTTGGAAAAGAGACAAGCCAAGTACAAGACAATACATGACAAGCATCGTGTTGATCATAGTTTCTAAGTTGGAGATGAATTTTGGATTTACATTAGAAAAGAGAGGCTTAAAGGAGAAGGAAAAAAAGTGAAACCAATTAGATATGGACCTTTCAAGATTCTTGAAAAGATTGGTAACAATGCCTTCCGTTTGGATTTTCCTCATATGCAAATGTATGCAGTTGTTAATGTTGAGAATTTGAGATTGTATGAGTCTCCTTTGATTGATGATCAAGGAGAGCATGTTCATATTCCTTCTATAGATAATTTCTCACCAGATTATCTTTCAGAACTACATGAAGATACAATCCTTGACAGGAGGATGAGGACTTCAAAATGAGGGAATGTGGAATACCTTTGAGTTTGTCTTAAAGGCACAAATCCAAGAAAGGAAAAATGGATTGAGGTTGGAAAGGTGGGGGAATTGTACCCTTATCTTCATGTTGACTAAAAGTAGTCTTTTAGAGGTCCAAAAGCTTCCCAATGGGGAGGAGTGATCAAAGGGATCAAAATATGCTCAAAAATCAAAGTCCTCGGAATTTATTCAAAACCAACTCATGCATAGGCCTCATCTTCATGATCCCAATGCAATTTGAATGGGTTCAAATGGACGTTCTATGTGAGAGATCTTGCATTATGTCCTCTTTTCCAAACAGGCAAAGTTTTGTTGGTTGTAGAGTCCATTCAATGTTAACGTGGCAGGGTCGTACTGCTGACATGGTAGGGATGTACTATTGATGTGGCAGGGATGTATTTCTCACTTGGAAAGGTCATACTAGACATTTGGCAGGTGGTCGTACTAACACGTTGTAGAGACTGACCTGACAGAGGTTGATTTCGTGATGTGATGGACCAATCAAGCTTTGACACATGGTGATGTTGGGGACCAATTGTATGGTGACACGTGGCCCACACATGGGATACCATGTGGCATCCCTACATTGTTTAAAAGTTTGGAGTTTGTGGGGATCGAACCCACGACCTCTGGGACTGATAGTAATGACTTGGCATAGTTTGGGATACCAACCCACCTACCATGTGAAACTTACTCGATATCCTTATAACATATATTTAAATTTGTATATGGTTTAATTCAGGTACGAAAAGGGTTGGGAATAAGTCCCATACCTTGGCTTGACCCTTACAATATAAGCTTTCCACACGACATTTCACATGGGGTCAACAGTTCCATCCAACAATCATCTGACCATGTGCTCCATGATGCAAGAGCATCACTTTAAAGAACACAAAGCAAGACCCATCAACATCTGGGAATCTATATGGGAGCTCAATGCTGGCAGTTGCAACAGACATTTTGAAGCATGCCTTAACTCAGCGTTGGAATAATATTTTGAGGCACACTTGAGAAATCACGAGCGAAGTGGGATTTTCCATTCTGACTCTGGAATGCGACTCGACTAAGATAGCCAAGGGTTAGGCTTTGATGTAGACAAGTAGCCAGGGAAAAACCCTAAGAGCCCTATGAGATAAATAGAGGTTTTGTACACCCAAATGAGGTTGGCTGCAGATTAGATAATTGCAAGTTAGATAGTTGCAAGTTAGGAGGATATTTCCGAGTTTTCAGTTTTGTTTTGATTTCAGTTGTATCCATTTTCACTTTGAATATAGCAGAGGAAAATTGACCCAATGCATGGTGTGGACATTGTTTGCAATTCTCTATTATTATTCTTTTCTGAATGAATGAATGAACTTAGTTATGGGTAGAAGGAACTATGAATGTTAAAATAAGTTTCAATTGTTTCTCTTTTGTTGATGTAGTGAAAAGTGTGCAAACAGAACCCAAGGAGTGCGTCAATGGAATATGTTTCAGTTCCGAAGCTTAGAAGAGATAGCACAAAACTTTCCTTTTGCAAGGAGTGCAAAGAGACTGGTGCAAGGTGTGCAAAGTTGTCCACAAGAATTTGAACCTTGCGTAAATATCTGGTGCAAGGAGTGCATAGATCCGATATTCGGCTAAGTGTCAAAGGGACTTTGCGAGAAGTCGAAGAACCAGAAAAGGATAACGCAAGGATGGCAAGAGGAGTTTCCCTTTGAGAACTCCTTCGGATTTGAGTTATCGAAATCCCTGAAATGCTAGGAGTGCGCGAGAAATCGAAGTCTTCACGAGACCAATATCAGAAGGAATAATGCTTTTCATAAGTGTTAACGAGATCCAACAAACAAAATCACAGGAAGGGTAAAGGTGAAGGCCTTTGAATCCTTCGAAAATCTTCTAAGTATGAAGAAAATGCAAGGCCAAGGGGAATTATCTGGATCATCTGATCAGTGTCCAGAAAACGAGGATCAAGCACAAAGGAGGAAATATATGAGTCCTTTTGTCTGAGTGCAGAAGAATCATAGCCACCCAATCAAGGTAAAGTGCACTAATGATAAGCTTTGAAAGTACACAGGGGAAGTGGGGTTGCAAAATTATGAAATCATCATAACCGTCCATCGAGGGGGACACGTGGCAAGATATCAAAGTTTCACTGACTCGTAACTCAAAGGATTCAAAGGCAGAGTTGTAGAACTCGTGAATTGTGAAATCATGATTTTATTTGAGTCGCTGGATCAAGGAGAAATTGGGACCGTTAGTTTCCCAGGGAGATATCAGGAGTTCGGATATCAGGAGAAGGGAGGTGAATGGTCCTCCAAATTCATGAAACGCGAAGTCCCGATAGAAGAAAATGAGGTCAGGACCGTTGGATCAAGAGGATTGTGGACCGCGGATTTTTCACTCTAAAATATCGACATTTCGAGGTTTCGGAGGTCGGGAGAGTCAGGGTGACTCACATGCAAAGACCGGATACACCAAGTTGTGATGCACCTTTTCATTAGGTGAGTGGTCACAGCAGTGGTCACATGAAGGAAAGGGATTAGCCAGAAGAGATATAGCGCCCGTTTGGCATTGAGGTTTGAATAACGCTCAGGAGAGGGCCCACAGGCGTCATACGACCTGCATATTTGAAAAAAGGACATGTGTAAGTGGGTTGGGGTCTAGCAGAGACCCAAAGAGTCAATCATACTCAGTTTATTGATTGATATTAGATAGAGAGTTCTTGCATCCCTTAGGAGAGAAGGGTAGACTGCATCAAGTGGTATCAGAGCCATAAATTTTTTCTTGCAGACAACAGGAAAAGGAGAGGAGACAAAAGAACTCAAATTTGTACTCTGTGTGTGACAAAATGTCAATGCAATGTAGCCAAGGAGATGAGTGGAATCACCTTTAGCCAATCGAGCTGTAGAAAAGGAGATGCGAGAACTTCGTGCAAGATTAGAGGTGATGGAGGCAGCGCAGATATGAGCACCTGATACTGGAGATATCAGGGATGCAGAGAGTGAAGAAGTAGAAGTTGAAGAAGCTGTAGGAGAGGATGTTGTCGAAGAACACTTGCTGAGAGAAGTTGTTAGATTGGGAGGTAGAGCCAATATAGAGGTCCCAATGTATGAAGAAAATTTATATGCTGAAGAGCTGTTGGATTGGATAAAATCCATGGGCAACCATTTTGACTATGAAGATGTCGATGAAGAGAGAAAGCTGAAATAGGTTGTCACCCGACTCAAAGGACATGCAACACTATGGTGGGATGAACTGCAGGTTGAGAGGAGGAGCCAAGGAAAAAAGAAGAGAAATGGTTGCGATAGAATGGTAGCCAAGATGAAGGTTAAGTTCATGCCCAAGTATTATTAGATCAATCTGTTCAGGAAGATGCAAAACCTGAGACATAAGGGGATGAAATTTAAGGAGTACACAAAGGATTTCTATAGGATTAACATTATAACTGGACAAACAGAGAGGATGAAGAAAAATTATCCATATATATGAATGTCCTGAGATATGAAATCCAAGATGAGCTCAACATGATGTCAGTAAAGAAAGTGGAAGATGCTTATCAGTTTGCACTGAGGGTAGAGGAGAAGTTGGCCAGAAAGCAAAGCCAACGAGGAAGAGGAAAAGGCCCAGTCCCAACCAAAGGTAAGGGAGTTACCCATGACAAGACACATAATTCTAAGGACAAGGCTGAAAAGCCACACAGTCACTCGGAAAGAGGAGAAAATTCTCAAGGAAGACAGGGTAGTGGAAGAAGTTCTTCTAGNAGAGAAGTTGTTAGATTGGGAGGTAGAGCCAATATAGAGGTCCCATTGTATGAAGAAAATTTATATGCTGAAGAGCTGTTGGATTGGATAAAATCCATGGACAACTATTTTGACTATGAAGATGTCGATGAAGAGAGAAAGATGAAATAGGTTGTCACCCGACTCAAAGGACATGCAACACTATGGTGGGATGAACTGCAGGTTGAGAGGAGGAGCCAAGGAAAAAAGAAGAGAAAGGGTTGCGATAGAATGGTAGCCAAGATGAAGGTTAAGTTCATGCCCAAGTATTATTAGATCAATCTGTTCAGGAAGATGCAAAACCTGAGACATAAGGGGATGAAATTTAAGGAGTACACAGAGGATTTCTATAGGATTAACATTATAACTGGAAAAACAGAGAGAGATGAAGAAAAATTATCCATATATATGAATGTCCTGAGATATGAAATCCAAGATGAGCTCAACATGATGTCAGTAAAGAAAGTGGAAGATGCTTATCAGTTTGCGCTGAGGGTAGAGGAGAAGTTGGCCAGAAAGCAAAGCCAACGAGGAAGAGGAAAAGGCCCAGTCCCAACCAGAGGTAAGGGAGTTACCCATGACAAGACACATAAGTCTAAGGACAAGGCTGAAAAGCCACACAGTCACTCGGAAAGAGGAGAAAATTCTCAAGGAACACAGGGTAGTGGAAGAAGTTCTTCTAGAGGAAGAGGAAGAAGAGAAGGAGGATAAGTAAGATGCTATTCCTATGAAAATACAGGGCACATGTCTTGGGACTATCCCGATAAAGAGAAAGATGGAGGAGGTGAAGCTCACATTTCAAAATCACATAGAAGAGATGTTGAAGCAGAAGGAGCACAAGATGGAAGATCCACGATGTTGTAGAAGGTTCTATTGAAACCAGAGGTAGAAGTTGAAAAGCCAGTGCAGAGGAATAGTCTCTTTAGGAAAAATTGCAAGACTAAAGACATAGTATGCAAGGTGAAAATTTACAGTGGGAGCACTGATAACTTAGTATCCACATATATGGTGGAGAAATTGGGGCTGGAGACAACTGCACATTCGAAGCCATACAAAGTCTCATGGTTGCATAAAGTACACCAGGTAATGGTTACTAAACAATGCTTGGTTGAATTTAAGGTAGGAGGATATAGAGATGAAATTATTTGTGATGTAAATCCCATGGATGTATGCCATATTTTGTTGGGAATACCATGGTAGTTTGACAGGAACGTCATTCATGATGGGAGGAAGAATACATAAACCTTGGAGAAGAATGGTAGAACACACATGTTGTTGCCAATAGAGGATTAGAAAGTGAAAGAGAAAGCCAACACAAGCATACTTCTCATGAGTGGGAAGGAACTCATGAAATAATTCAAGAAAGAATAGGAGATGTAGTTTGTTGTGGTGAGGAAACCTAGAGTTATCCTTACAATTAATTTAATGGATGATTTTCCTGAAGAAGTTAAGGAATTGTTGGATAATTTTGAAGGCATAATGGTGGATGAGATTCCTAACTCATTTCCACCCATCAAAAGTATTAGCCTTCATATTGACCTGATACCAGGAGAAAGTCTGATGAACAAAGCGGCATACAGATTGACACCTCGAGAGAATGAGGAAGTGAAGAACCAAGTCCAGGAATTGTTAGACAAGGGTTTGGTCAGAGAAATCTTGAGTCCATGCGTAGTACCAATTGTGTTGAGTCCAAAGAAGGATGGAGGATGGAGAATGTGTACAGACTCAAGAGCCATTAACAACATCACCATCAGGTATAGATTTTCTTTACCAAGAATGGATGATTTAATGGACTGTTTAAGTGGAGCAAATTTATTTTATAAGATAGATTTGAAAAGTGGATATCACCATATTAGAATGAGAGAAGGTGATGAGTGGAAGACATCCTTTAAGATAAATGAAGGGTTGTATGAGTGGTTTGTTATGCCATTTGTCTTAACATATTCCCTGAGTACTTTTATGAGGCTAATGAATGAAATACTGAAATATTTCATTGGCAAGTGTGTGGTTGTATATCTAGATGATATAATGATATTTAGCAGGACTAAAGTGGAGCATTTGAGGAACTTGACATTAGTGATGAGGAAACTACATTAGGAGAAGTTGTTGATAAATTTGAAGAAGTCCTCTTTTATGAAGAAATAACTCATTTGCTTGGGTTTTGGGATCTCTTCAAATGAACTAAAGATGGATCCAGAGAAGGTGAAAGAAATCAAAGAATGGTTGTCACCAAGGAGTATGTTTGAAGTAATAATATTCCATGGATTAGCAAGCTTCTATAGGAAGTTCATCAGAGACTTCAGTGAAATTTGTGCGTCGATGATGGATACAATGAAGAAGAAGCACAAGTATTTTAAATGGACAGAGGAGACCGAGAGAAGATTCAATATACTGAAGGAGAAAATAACAAAATGACCAATTTTGGTCTTGCTGAATTTTTAAAAGACATGTCAGGTGAGATTTGATGCAAGTGGAGTTGCAATTGGAGCAGTTTTGAGTCAGGATAATAGACCTATTTCCTATTTCAGTGAGAAGATGAATGAGACCAAGAGAAAATAATCCACGTATGATAAGGAGTTTTATGCCATAATACAAGACTTGAATAAGTGGATACATTACCCTGTCCCACAAGAATTTGTCTTGTATAGCGATAACCAGGCAAAGAACATTGAATCAGAGGCATGCAAAATGGATTGAGTTGATGCAAAATTTTACTTTTTTCATAAAACATATCGCTAGGAATGCTAACAAGGTTGTTTATGCATTAAGAAGGAGGTGTTTGATTCTACAGGAATTTTAGGTGAATACCTTGGGGTTTGAACACCTTAAGGACATGTATTGTGATGATACAAATTCCAAGGAAGCATATGAAGCCTGTGCAAATCTTGAGTTGAGAGACAAAAGCCAGTGGACAAAGTATATGATTCAAGGGGGATTTTTGTTCAAAGGAAATCAGTTGTGCATACCAAAATGCTCAATGAGGGATAACCTTTTGAAGGAAAATCATAGTGGAGGATTGGATGGACATTTTGGCCATGGTAAAACGTTTTCTCAGTTGAGCAGTTCATACTATTGGCCAGGTATGAGAACATAAGTGATAAATTTTTTAATGAAAAAGGAAAAAGACAGAACACTGGATTGTATCAACCATTTCCAATAGCAGAGAGGCCTTGGTATGCAATAAGCATGGATTTTGTGTTGGGATTGCCAAGAACGCAAAGAGGATTTGATTCCATATTTGTGGTGGTGGATAGATTTTCAAAGATAACACATTTTATCCTGTGCCATAACACCAGTGATGGAACGCATGTTGTGAATCTATTCTTTAAGGGAGTTTTAAGACTTCACGGCCTACCCAGAAGCATTGTCTCAAACAGAGACACAAATTTTGTTGGTCACTTTTGGAGAACACTGTGGAAAAAGTTGGGGACATATTTTTCCTTCAACTCAGCTTATCACCCTCAAACAAATGGAAAGACTGAGGTGGTAAGCAAAAGTTTGGGAAACTTGTTGAGGAGTCTGGTTACTGAACACCATAACCAGTGGGATCAGGTTCTTCCACAAGAAGAATTTGCATACAATGATTCACCAACCATGAGCACTAAAAAGAGCCCATTCCAAATATTGGATGGAATGCAACCAAGGGGAGTATATGAGTTGAGAGACTTGGAACAAAGTGATATCATGAGCGCTGCAGCAGAATATTTTGTTGCAGAAATGCAAAGTTTCCATAGCCATATCAGAGGACAGTTGCAGAATTCTAACCAGGAGTACAAGTACATATCTGATCAACATCGTGGAGAAACTCAATTTGAAGTAGGAGATCAAGTTCTGACACATCTCAGGAAATAATGGTTCTCTAGGGGAACATATAACAAGTTTAAAATTAAGAAGATAGGACCATGTAAGATCTTGAGGAAGTTTTATGAAAACACCTATGAGATTGAGTTGCTAGAGGATTTGGGCATGTCGACCATATTCAATATTTCAGACCTGTATCCTTACAGGAAATATGACACTGAGGGATCAGAAGATCAAGGGAAGATTCATTGGGAGAAACAAATGCCTGTAGCATAAAAACCATAGATGGAGTAGATTGTTGATCTAAGGATTGGCAAAAAGACCAGGAGGAATACCTATTTTGAATATTTGGTCAAGTGGAAGGGACACCCAATAGAATATGCCAGTTGGGAAAACGAAGTTGGTAACAAAATTATCGAAAATCGGTGCAGGAGCTCATGGAAAGGAGTCTATGAATTTTTTTCAAGGGGATTATGATCTAGGAGCATCGCTGTCAAGAACACGGAGCAAGAACCATCAGCGTCTTGGAATATGTACGAGAGATCAATGCTGGCAGTTGCAACATACATTTTAAAGTATGCCTTAACTTAGCACCAGAATAATATTTTAAGGAACGCTTGAGAAATCACGAGCGAAGTGGGAGATTCCACTTTGGATCTGGAATGCAACTGGACTAAGATAACCATAGGTTGGGTTTTGATGTAGACAAGTAGCCCGGGGAAAATCCTAAGAGACCTCTAAAGTAAATAGAGGTTTTGTAGGCCCAAATGAGTTTAGCTGCAGATTAGATAATTACAAGTTAGATAGCTGCAAGTTAGGAGGAGATTTATGAGTTTTCAATTTTGTTTTGATTTCAGTTGTAGCCATTTTCACTTTGAATATAACAGCGGAAAATTGACCCAATGCATGGTGTGGACATTGTTTGCAATTCTATGTTATTATTCTTTCATGAATGAATGAATGAACTTCGTTATGGGTAGAAGGAACTCTGTATGTTAGAATAAGTTTCAGTTGCTTCTCTTATATTGAAGTAGCGCAAAGTGTTCACACAAAACGCAAGGAGTGCATTAACAAAATATGTTTATGTTTCATAGCTCATAAGAGAGAGTATGAAACTTTACCTTTGCAAGGAGTGCAAAGAGACTGGTGAAAGGCGTGCACAGTCGTCTTCAAGAATTTGAACCTTACGTAAATATCTGGTGCAATGAGTGCACAGATATGAGATTCGGCTAAGTTTCAAAGGGTCTTTGGGAGAATTCAAAAAACCAAAAAAGGAGAATGCCAGGAGGATGAGAGGAGTTTCTCTTCGAGAAATCCTTCGGATCTAAGTTATCAAAATCCCTGAAACCCTAGGAGTGCGTAGGAAATCAAAGTCTTCACGAGACCAAGCTCAAAAGGAATAACACTTTTCATAATTGTTAACGAGATCCAAGAAACATAATCGCAAGAAGGATAAAGGTTGAGGCCTTTGAATCCTTTGAAAATACTCTAAGTCTGAAGAAAATGCAAGCCCAAGGGGAAACATCTAGACCATCCGATCAACGTCCAGACAATGAGGAGAAAGCATAGAGGAGGAAATATCTCAGTTGTTCGGTCTGAGTGCAGGATAATCATAGCCACCCGATGAAGGTAAAGTGCACTAACGATAAGCTTTGAAAGTACACAGGGGAAGCGGGGTTGAAAAATTNCGATAGAATGGTAGCCAAGATGAAGGTTAAGTTCATGCCCAAGTATTATTAGATCAATCTGTTCAGGAAGATGCAAAACCTGAGACATAAGGGGATGAAATTTAAGGAGTACACAGAGGATTTCTATAGGATTAACATTATAACTGGAAAAACAGAGAGAGATGAAGAAAAATTATCCATATATATGAATGTCCTGAGATATGAAATCCAAGATGAGCTCAACATGATGTCAGTAAAGAAAGTGGAAGATGCTTATCAGTTTGCGCTGAGGGTAGAGGAGAAGTTGGCCAGAAAGCAAAGCCAACGAGGAAGAGGAAAAGGCCCAGTCCCAACCAGAGGTAAGGGAGTTACCCATGACAAGACACATAAGTCTAAGGACAAGGCTGAAAAGCCACACAGTCACTCGGAAAGAGGAGAAAATTCTCAAGGAACACAGGGTAGTGGAAGAAGTTCTTCTAGAGGAAGAGGAAGAAGAGAAGGAGGATAAGTAAGATGCTATTCCTATGAAAATACAGGGCACATGTCTTGGGACTATCCCGATAAAGAGAAAGATGGAGGAGGTGAAGCTCACATTTCAAAATCACATAGAAGAGATGTTGAAGCAGAAGGAGCACAAGATGGAAGATCCACGATGTTGTAGAAGGTTCTATTGAAACCAGAGGTAGAAGTTGAAAAGCCAGTGCAGAGGAATAGTCTCTTTAGGAAAAATTGCAAGACTAAAGACATAGTATGCAAGGTGAAAATTTACAGTGGGAGCACTGATAACTTAGTATCCACATATATGGTGGAGAAATTGGGGCTGGAGACAACTGCACATTCGAAGCCATACAAAGTCTCATGGTTGCATAAAGTACACCAGGTAATGGTTACTAAACAATGCTTGGTTGAATTTAAGGTAGGAGGATATAGAGATGAAATTATTTGTGATGTAAATCCCATGGATGTATGCCATATTTTGTTGGGAATACCATGGTAGTTTGACAGGAACGTCATTCATGATGGGAGGAAGAATACATAAACCTTGGAGAAGAATGGTAGAACACACATGTTGTTGCCAATAGAGGATTAGAAAGTGAAAGAGAAAGCCAACACAAGCATACTTCTCATGAGTGGGAAGGAACTCATGAAATAATTCAAGAAAGAATAGGAGATGTAGTTTGTTGTGGTGAGGAAACCTAGAGTTATCCTTACAATTAATTTAATGGATGATTTTCCTGAAGAAGTTAAGGAATTGTTGGATAATTTTGAAGGCATAATGGTGGATGAGATTCCTAACTCATTTCCACCCATCAAAAGTATTAGCCTTCATATTGACCTGATACCAGGAGAAAGTCTGATGAACAAAGCGGCATACAGATTGACACCTCGAGAGAATGAGGAAGTGAAGAACCAAGTCCAGGAATTGTTAGACAAGGGTTTGGTCAGAGAAATCTTGAGTCCATGCGTAGTACCAATTGTGTTGAGTCCAAAGAAGGATGGAGGATGGAGAATGTGTACAGACTCAAGAGCCATTAACAACATCACCATCAGGTATAGATTTTCTTTACCAAGAATGGATGATTTAATGGACTGTTTAAGTGGAGCAAATTTATTTTATAAGATAGATTTGAAAAGTGGATATCACCATATTAGAATGAGAGAAGGTGATGAGTGGAAGACATCCTTTAAGATAAATGAAGGGTTGTATGAGTGGTTTGTTATGCCATTTGTCTTAACATATTCCCTGAGTACTTTTATGAGGCTAATGAATGAAATACTGAAATATTTCATTGGCAAGTGTGTGGTTGTATATCTAGATGATATAATGATATTTAGCAGGACTAAAGTGGAGCATTTGAGGAACTTGACATTAGTGATGAGGAAACTACATTAGGAGAAGTTGTTGATAAATTTGAAGAAGTCCTCTTTTATGAAGAAATAACTCATTTGCTTGGGTTTTGGGATCTCTTCAAATGAACTAAAGATGGATCCAGAGAAGGTGAAAGAAATCAAAGAATGGTTGTCACCAAGGAGTATGTTTGAAGTAATAATATTCCATGGATTAGCAAGCTTCTATAGGAAGTTCATCAGAGACTTCAGTGAAATTTGTGCGTCGATGATGGATACAATGAAGAAGAAGCACAAGTATTTTAAATGGACAGAGGAGACCGAGAGAAGATTCAATATACTGAAGGAGAAAATAACAAAATGACCAATTTTGGTCTTGCTGAATTTTTAAAAGACATGTCAGGTGAGATTTGATGCAAGTGGAGTTGCAATTGGAGCAGTTTTGAGTCAGGATAATAGACCTATTTCCTATTTCAGTGAGAAGATGAATGAGACCAAGAGAAAATAATCCACGTATGATAAGGAGTTTTATGCCATAATACAAGACTTGAATAAGTGGATACATTACCCTGTCCCACAAGAATTTGTCTTGTATAGCGATAACCAGGCAAAGAACATTGAATCAGAGGCATGCAAAATGGATTGAGTTGATGCAAAATTTTACTTTTTTCATAAAACATATCGCTAGGAATGCTAACAAGGTTGTTTATGCATTAAGAAGGAGGTGTTTGATTCTACAGGAATTTTAGGTGAATACCTTGGGGTTTGAACACCTTAAGGACATGTATTGTGATGATACAAATTCCAAGGAAGCATATGAAGCCTGTGCAAATCTTGAGTTGAGAGACAAAAGCCAGTGGACAAAGTATATGATTCAAGGGGGATTTTTGTTCAAAGGAAATCAGTTGTGCATACCAAAATGCTCAATGAGGGATAACCTTTTGAAGGAAAATCATAGTGGAGGATTGGATGGACATTTTGGCCATGGTAAAACGTTTTCTCAGTTGAGCAGTTCATACTATTGGCCAGGTATGAGAACATAAGTGATAAATTTTTTAATGAAAAAGGAAAAAGACAGAACACTGGATTGTATCAACCATTTCCAATAGCAGAGAGGCCTTGGTATGCAATAAGCATGGATTTTGTGTTGGGATTGCCAAGAACGCAAAGAGGATTTGATTCCATATTTGTGGTGGTGGATAGATTTTCAAAGATAACACATTTTATCCTGTGCCATAACACCAGTGATGGAACGCATGTTGTGAATCTATTCTTTAAGGGAGTTTTAAGACTTCACGGCCTACCCAGAAGCATTGTCTCAAACAGAGACACAAATTTTGTTGGTCACTTTTGGAGAACACTGTGGAAAAAGTTGGGGACATATTTTTCCTTCAACTCAGCTTATCACCCTCAAAAAAATGGAAAGACTGAGGTGGTAAACAAAAGTTTGGGAAACTTGTTGAGGAGTCTGGTTACTGAACACCATAACCAGTGGGATCAGGTTCTTCCACAAGAAGAATTTTCATACAATGATTCACCAACCATGAGCACTAAAAAGAGCCCATTCCAAATATTGGATGGAATGCAGCCAAGGGGAGTATATGAGTTGAGAGACTTGGAACAAAGTGATATCATGAGCGCTGCAACAGAATATTTTGTTGCAGAAATGCAAAGGTTCCATAGCCATATCAGAGGACAGTTGCAGAATTCTAACCAAGAGTACAAGTACATATCTGATCAACATCGTGGAGAAACTCAATTTGAAGTAGGAGATCAAGTTCTAACACATCTCATGAAATAATGGTTCTCTAGGGGAACATATAACAAGTTTAAAATTAAGAAGATAGGACCATGTAAGATCTTGAGGAAGTTTTATGAAAACACCTATGAGATTGAGTTGCTAGAGGATGTGGGCATGTCGACCATATTCAATATTTCAGACCTGTATCCTTACAGGAAAGATGACACTGAGGGATTAGAAGATCAAGGGAAGATTCATTGGGAGAAACAAATTCCTGTAGCATAAAAACCATAGATGGAGTAGATTGTTGATCTAAGGATTGGCAAAAAGACCAGGAGGAATACCTATTTTGAATATCTGGTCAAGTGGAAGGGACACCCAATAGAATATGCCAGTTGGGAAAACGAAGTTGCTAACAGAAGTATCGAAAATCGGTGCAGGAGCTCATGGACAGGATTCTATGAATTTTTTTCAAGGGGATTATGATCTAGGAGCATCGCTGTCAAGAACGCGGAGCAAGAACCATCAGCGTCTTGGAATATGTACGGGAGATCAATGCTGGCAGTTGCAACATACATTTTAAAGTATGCCTTAACTTAGCGCTAGAATAATATTTTAAGGCACGCTTGAGAAATCACGAGCAAAGTGGGAGATTCCACTCTGGATCTGGAATGCAACTGGACTAAGATAACCATAGGTTGGGTTTTGATGTAGACAAGTAGCCCGGGGAAAATCCTAAGAGACCTCTAAAGTAAATAGAGGTTTTGTAGGCCCAAATGAGTTTAGCTGCAGATTAGATAATTACAAGTTAGATAGCTGCAAGTTAGGAGGAGATTTATGAGTTTTCAATTTTGTTTTGATTTCAGTTGTAGCCATTTTCACTTTGAATATAACAGCGGAAAATTGACCCAATGCATGGTGTGGACATTGTTTGCAATTCTATGTTATTATTCTTTCATGAATGAATGAATGAACTTCGTTATGGGTAGAAGGAACTCTGTATGTTAGAATAAGTTTCAGTTGCTTCTCTTATATTGAAGTAGCGCAAAGTGTTCACACAAAACGCAAGGAGTGCATTAACAAAATATGTTTATGTTTCATAGCTCATAAGAGAGAGTATGAAACTTTACCTTTGCAAGGAGTGCAAAGAGACTGGTGAAAGGCGTGCACAGTCGTCTTCAAGAATTTGAACCTTACGTAAATATCTGGTGCAATGAGTGCACAGATATGAGATTCGGCTAAGTTTCAAAGGGTCTTTGGGAGAATTCAAAAAACCAAAAAAGGAGAATGCCAGGAGGATGAGAGGAGTTTCTCTTCGAGAAATCCTTCGGATCTAAGTTATCAAAATCCCTGAAACCCTAGGAGTGCGTAGGAAATCAAAGTCTTCACGAGACCAAGCTCAAAAGGAATAACACTTTTCATAATTGTTAACGAGATCCAAGAAACATAATCGCAAGAAGGATAAAGGTTGAGGCCTTTGAATCCTTTGAAAATACTCTAAGTCTGAAGAAAATGCAAGCCCAAGGGGAAACATCTAGACCATCCGATCAACGTCCAGACAATGAGGAGAAAGCATAGAGGAGGAAATATCTCAGTTGTTCGGTCTGAGTGCAGGATAATCATAGCCACCCGATGAAGGTAAAGTGCACTAACGATAAGCTTTGAAAGTACACAGGGGAAGCGGGGTTGAAAAATTATTGAATCATCAGAACCGTCCAACAAGGGGGACACGTGGCAAGAGATCATTTTTTCACTAACTCGTGACTCAAGGGAGTCAAAGGCAGAGTTGTAAGAACTCACAAACCACGAAAACATGATTTGATCTAAGCCATCAGATCAAGGAGAAATATGGACTGTTAGTTTCCCAGAGAGATATTGGGAGTTCGGATATCGGGAGAAGGGAGGTGAGCGGTCCTCCAACTTCACGAAACAAGAAGTCCCGATAGGCGAAAAGGAGTTCAAGACTGTTGGATCATGGGGATTATGGACCATTGATTTGGCGCTCTGAAATATCGGTATTTCGGAGGTCGGGAGAGTCGGGGTGACTCACATGCAAAGATCCAACACACGAAGTCGCGACACGCCTTTTGATCAGGCGAGTGGTCACAATCATGGTCACATGAAGAAAAGGGCTTAGCCAGAAGAAATATAGTGCCCATTTGTCGTTGAGGTTTTAACAATGCTCAGGAGAGGTCACGTGGGTCTCATATGACCTGCATCTTTGAAAAAAGAACTTGTGTAAGTGGGTTTGGGGTCTAGCTGAGACCCTGAGAGTCAATTAGACTCAGTTTCTTGATTGATCCTTGACCAGGAGGTCATGCAACCCTTAGGACAGAAGGGGGGACTGCATCACTCCATCCAACGGTCAAGTGAGCACGGGGTTCCAAAATTTGTCACGTGACCACCATTTGTGTGGGAGGTTCAAACGGGTTTGTACTTGGCACTGGGATGTGGCCATATGGCACCCATGCGACCGACACCTCCGCCCGTTTAGGTTCTTATGCCTCTAATGGTGTGGCACAATGCCACTTTTGTAGAATGCACGTGTGTGTTGAGTTTTTGGCACGAAAAACACACAAAGAATAGGTTCATTCATTCTATATTTGTTTTGGCGAGAAGAGGCAACAAATAATTGGGAGAAACTTCGAGGGAATGATTCCAACTCATCTTTTGGCCAAACCAGGTGCAAAAAGAGCCCAGCTAGGGGGTTTTGGATGTTCTAAAGCCACTGAAGCTATCTATTTCTCATTCTGAGAATTGTAAAGTACTTATTTTAACACTATGAGCATTAATGAAAATGCTCCATTGGAAGTTAGACCAGGAGATGTAGCCCAAGAGAGGGGTGAACTCCTTTATCATTTTGTTGTGTTAATGTGTTTACTTTGATGGATATTTATGAGTGTTTATGCTGCTCATGATTTAGTAAAAAAACTCCTTCAATTTATTGTGTTTATAACTTGATCCTATTACCCAAGAACATACAATTTCACTTGCAATTTTATAGACACTCAAGCCTTTTTCATTTTCATATCAATAGCGAAAAAGTAGGCCAATAATATTCTCTAGGGTTAGGGATGAGGCCAACATGAAAATACCTAGGAAAGCTATTAAATACAAGTATGTTATTAGGTAGGATGTTTTTGAGTACTTGTGAAGAAATGAGTTTGGTGGTTTTGTGAAGAACAAAAAATCAAGAAATCTGAGAATGGTGATACAATTTTGAGTTCCCATGAAATAATTATTTAGGCTCAAGGATGATCAGGACAAGTAAATATGGATGTTTGTGTCTATCCTTGGGAGGAACTCGTTCTCTACACATTGTGTTTCCCATTTTTTCAACCACCCTCTTATATGTTCATTTCTTTTATTTATATTAGTTTTGCTAATAAATGACAAATAATACAATAGAGAATATTTATACAAGTTGTAGTACTAATTATAATAAAATATGTGTGTGTTCTATTTTATTTATTTATTTATCATTACATCAAGAAACACAAAGTGAAATTGTAGAATGTTGTATTCACGAGAAAACTTATCAGTGATATATTGTTATTAAAAAGGAAAGAAATACATCTATTTACTTTTTATTTTTCAAAAGAATTATTGATTGACTAAAATAAAAATGGTCTTGGTTGAGAATAGAAAGAACCTTATTTGCACAATAGACATTGTAGAACATTGCATGTAAAAGAACAACATCTTTAGCCCCAAAACTAGACCAAAACAAATTGATGCTTGCAAAGATTGTAATATTAAACCATTATCCCCCGGATGGGGTGACACGAGAGCATCAGCGGACACGCGGGCAGTCACCGGGATGCCCATTTATTGCATCAACCGGCGAGCGCCCTTCGATTATTAATTAGACGATGGCATGCATCAGCCACCTCTAGTTGATGAGCCCTCTCGCGCGAGGGAGATGTACCAGTCGACAGAGCACTCACCACCCAGCCTTAATGGCCTTGGTGGTCATGGCAACTTGGCGTTTAATCACGATGATGAATTGGGAAGAGATGCATTGGCCCCTCGCTGTGTTCACTCTGTCCGAGCAGCAATTTCGACCTCCGCCGAAGTCTGGGAGAGGAAAGGCCAATCTGAGGGTCTCCACCATGCCCAGGCTCAGAGGGAAATCACGAAGAGGGGCCGCCTGGTACAGGGATGAATCCCGGCGCAAGCGCATACAAAATTTTGAGCGAGCACTTGCCTTAGCATCCATCCGACGCAAAAGACGACCTTGGACGCCTCCCATGGCAATTGTAGAGGAAATGAGCCTGGAGGAGGCTATGCAGAGCCACCCCTCAATTACATGCGCAAAGGAAAGCAAGCTACCGCCCGGAGACGCCCTGTGGAACCCCAATGCCGACAACACGGAGGACCTCTTCCCACCCTGCCTTGTGGAGGAGGAAACCCCTCCCGACGACACCACAGGGATGGCGGAGCCAGCAGGACTTCCGACCCGAGCAGCGGGGGACTCCAGCACACGAGCTTCCGATGACAATGGAGGGTTGGAACAACCTTCCTTCTCTGAATTATGGCACCTCCCACTCATCTTCGAGCTCCGGAATCTGATGGACGACCAAGCTTTCGCCTCGCCAGGATGGACCAAAGGCTGGACATGCTCTTTGCAGCCCACTCCAAGAACCTTCCCAAGCGGCAGTGTCCGACGTGCGCGCAGGTGTACTCGTTTCCAGCAGGTTGGCGTCAGAAGAGGAACGCACAGCCGAGCACGAGCAAATAGATTCACCGAAGTTTCTGGTTAGAAGTATCTCTGCTGTCTCAGTTTAGTGAGAGCGCTCAGTTTCTTTATGTCTAGTTATGGCTTCTTTTTTGAAACTCATTAGCATAATAGCCCTGGTTTCCTTCGGGCAGGGCATTCACATGTATATTTTGGCAATAGGGTTGCACATGGCACAGGAGACCCAATTGTCTTGGTTTAACTGGCGTCATCAACTGTATACTCCTTTTTGCTAATATAATAGGTTCCACCCTTTTTTATTTAAAAAAAATAAAATATTAAACCATTACAGTACAATAACATTGTGCAATACCATTGGTGTATATGATTAAATAAATATCTAAGGTTTAAAACAAAGTAATGATGCATTATAAATTGAGCGTAACTTGAAAGAAATAACATGGAAATCGATGTGAAGGCAACAAGCACGAGGCTTTGGTTGTAAATAACATAATAAAACATTTGAAAACCTTTTTAGAAAAAAAAAATTGCATCATTGATAAGAATCAAAGAGGGTACATTTTTAATAATAAAGGAGAATATGTATGAGTTTGAACAGTTACGACTCGGAGAATGGAGTCAATATTATTCATAGTGTTAACAAAGAAACGAAAGTAAGATTTATATATTGTCTACCTCGTCATAGAATTCGAAATGTAGGATTAAAGCAAAAGTTTGACATAAACATATATACAAATAGTATATTAAACAAGTGTAGAGAATGATAATTACAGTGTCATCCTAAAACCCTAGACAAGAAATTTACCATTGTCATCATGGTAAAATTATCAGTGTCTAATTATGAGATACTCTCCTACTCATACCAGTAAGCTTGATAACAATGACCACCTTAGCGCTACAATGAACTGATGCTCCTAGCATCGTGCTTAATCAAAAAAACTAGAACATATCAAATTCGGTATATAAGATAGGGTATCTAGTGTTTATTTTTTAATTTTTTTGGGGTTAAAACCAAAGATTTCACCCTCCAAAGGGCGTCATATACCCTGTAATCAAACCATACACAGAGATTTATCAATTTATAGACAAAACAGTAAAATATTATAAGTGAAATTCGGAGGCCACAAAATCAAAACCTAATAGCTTTTATCTTTGTTCGGTTAGGTTCTCAATTTTCCTTTCGACCCAAACTTTGAAATTTCTTGTGGACAAAAATCATAGTAATAGATCAATTATAATTTAGTGGAAATAAAATGTTTGATAATCCTAATCTAACTAGTCATCAATACAATCCATAAAAGGTTACCTCCTGCAGCAGTGTATTTGTTTAGCTCGGCCTTGAGCCACTCTTATATGTAGAGTACAAGTGTTAAAAACCCTATTACGAGAGGAAGTAGAGAATTTTTCTCTAATGCTTAAACTAAACAAAAACAATACGCTGAATAGGTGACATAGTAGTCACAAGTTAGAATGTTGCATTTACGAATCAAAGGTACTATCAGAGGTATGGTAGACAGACATTTTAATTGGACCAAGACGTGGCTGCCCATAATATCCTCAAGGATTTCCTTCAACTTTGCAAGAATGTTAACTAGATATTAAACAACGACTGTTAGGTTATTAATCTCTTTGTTAATATAACATAATTCATATATGATAATGATGTGCGTACCAACTCTAGCAAGTGACAATTGTAAGTATTTAAAACTCTATAAGTGACCCAAGATATAGGGTATGCAATATAGTTACTAGGAGTGGGTCGAGAGCTTTAAGAATGATATGTGGTTATGAAGAGGAGATTTGTGGATCCAACCAACTATTACTTGCGATATCTTTGTAACAAAGAAAAGATTTAACAAAAAAAAAGGTGACCATAAAGGAAGGGAGTTAGAATCATAACAATGATGATATATTATATATAAGTTGGTTTAAAGTCTTAGGACCAATAGGTCATAATAAAAGTATTTTTGTCATTAATGAATCCATCTTATGACATAGAAATTAAATAATGACAAAGAGACACATAAATGGAAATGAAACACGTGTTTTATGTATTTATAAATGATGAACACACTAAAAATCTATTGTAATTTATTTAACAGAAAGGAGAGTAGTATTAATTACATGCGAAGAGGAGAACTCCCTTATGTTGGTGGAGTCTTTTTTAATTTGACGGGAAAAGTGACATTACAGGGTCCTTGTAAGAAGATAAAGGATCTACCATATGATCCTTTTGAGGTAGTATCAAATGTGGAATATAGATCTTACATACTTATTCTACCCACATACATACACATTTACTCAATAGTAAATGTGGAGAATCTCAAACTATATGAGCCTTCTATGTTGGATCAAGAGGAGGAGCGGGTCCTACTTTCCATAGAGGGATTAGCACCAAATGTTCAAGGAGAGTTGGAAGAGGAAATCATTTTTCAGAAGAGGTAAGAAACTACAATAGAGTGACAACATGACATATGGGAGATTGGGTTGAAAGGATAACTTCCAAGGAAAACAAAGTGGTACTCCACGGAGAAGGTAAAGGAAACATTTACTCACCTAACTTAGTAAAATGTTTTGGGACAAAAATCCTTATTAAATGGGGATGTATGATCTAGATTGGATGATTATATTATTTTTCATCTATCTTATTACTTTTTGGCTAGAAAATTAGAGGAATAAACTTCTAGGCCAATATTGGCCACTGGTCCAAATTTGGAAATTTGGGTCCAAAAAGCCATCTCAAATATTCTAGATCCATTTTAAGGCATGAAACACAATTTTTTATTGTCCAAAACATACTATGGAGAAATATTCTATCTTATACACACCAAGGCCTTTCCAATTGTGCAATAATGTCCTCAATAAGAGTTTGTATGTCAAAGTTATGTTTCCCACAAGTTTACCTACCATATTGATCACAATGGTGCGAGTGGATTCCATGTAAGCCTCCATTACAGACATGTGGGGCTAGCCACATAATGCATTTTCTAATAAAATTCTAAAAGGTCCAAAACCTTATCACAATTTAGGGTTGAGGAAGTCAAAACCCTACCCCTAGATGGCTATTGGGGTATGTTAAATACCAGGCCGCTACGAGGAGAAAGGTTTCCATTCTATGTTATTGAATTTTGTTCCATATAAGAGAAGAAAAACTATGATTGGAAAATTAGAGAGCATAAAAAAGGGGGTTAATGTTATGTAGAAACCTAATAGGAACTAGGGCAGTAGGCCTAAGATAACTCCATAGAGAGTGTCTTCTCCTTTGTATTTGGATTGTTTCCATACTAAAGAAAAGAGAGCGGAGCAACCTCACATTCTAGATAGGTTTTCTCCAATAAGGGTTTCCGTGAGAAAATATTAGAGTTATTTTGTGGATGGCATGTGATTATATTTCAATGTTACCTATTTTCCGCATTTTATTTATTTCACGCATAAGAAAAAAATCAATAACTAAATATTTTGGAATCTAAAGGATTTAACCTTCATAGTGTAAATTTCAGTTTTATTTATCATATATATTGTGACAACTCTTCGAGTGACATATCCATAGAATTTTACAAATCAAGAGCCATTGGAAAGAACAAAAAGAATAGTTTAATATATATGAGGTATAGTTCCGTTTGGTATATATTACAATTAAGGCCCAAGAGGGGAATCCGTTGTTGGTTGGTTACACTAATTTTAATTGGACTAGTGACCTTGATGAGAATATTACTTTAGGTTTTGTTTTTATACTTGGATCGTGACCTCTCATTTCTGGTTGTAAGAAGCAATGTACATTTTCTCTTTCATTCACAAAATCAATGTTTCTAGAATTATTTACTGCAAATCAATAATCCTTTTGGCTTCGATAGATCCTTCTAGAATTTCGATTCTAACAAAAAAAAATCCAACAACACTATGGCATGATAATCAAAGTTCCATTTTTATTTCCAAATATCCAATTCAAATTCAACATAGTAAATACATTAATCTATATATTGACTTCATTATAAAGTTTCATGAGAATTGCATTATCGACACTCTCTCACTCTAAATATGATCAAGTTGTAGATATTTTCACAAATACTATTGCATAAGGGAAGTTTTATAAACTTTGATTTATGTTAGGAGTTGAGTTAGTTGTCATCAATGGGAGATAGGTTATAATTCCTCCTCCTTTCTCCTATTTTTTCACATATGAAAATCCTTCAATCATATCCTAATTGTTTCATAAGGGGGGATTTTAGGCTATTTAGACACTTAGGAGTTACATAAGATGAAATTTGTCAAACGTGTCTTTATATAAAGTGTGTTTATTTACTATGCATTTGAAATTATACAATCCAACAATCATGAATTATGTTACATAAAGTGATCTGACAGTTCATATTTTCCTTAAGACCAACAGTTATTGATCCATGGCTTAACATCCAATTGGTCCATGATATCTATTTAAAGAGAATGGAAGTTCATTTTCTAATGATCGATTATGAGAAACTCATATGTAAAAAAATACCTTTCCTTAATATATTACCTCAAGTGATTGTGTTGCTTAGGGTCGTGAATTGTTTCCCTCTTTAAGGGTTTTAACCATGTAATAGACTAGTGTATTAGTCTTTGATGTTTATGTACAAGTGGTTTCCTTAATATCTTTGACCTATGTGGAGATACCATCAGGGGTGATTTTAAGAACCCCCCCTAAATTTATATGTATAATAAATGGGCAAATCTCCATGATACATAGGAAAAATTGAAGGCTATTTTATCAATAATATAATATGTATATATAATTNAGGAAATATCTCAGTTGTTCGGTCTGAGTGCAGGATAATCATAGCCACCCGATGAAGGTAAAGTGCACTAACGATAAGCTTTGAAAGTACACAGGGGAAGCGGGGTTGAAAAATTATTGAATCATCAGAACCGTCCAACAAGGGGGACACGTGGCAAGAGATCATTTTTTCACTAACTCGTGACTCAAGGGAGTCAAAGGCAGAGTTGTAAGAACTCACAAACCACGAAAACATGATTTGATCTAAGCCATCAGATCAAGGAGAAATATGGACTGTTAGTTTCCCAGAGAGATATTGGGAGTTCGGATATCGGGAGAAGGGAGGTGAGCGGTCCTCCAACTTCACGAAACAAGAAGTCCCGATAGGCGAAAAGGAGTTCAAGACTGTTGGATCATGGGGATTATGGACCATTGATTTGGCGCTCTGAAATATCGGTATTTCGGAGGTCGGGAGAGTCGGGGTGACTCACATGCAAAGATCCAACACACGAAGTCGCGACACGCCTTTTGATCAGGCGAGTGGTCACAATCATGGTCACATGAAGAAAAGGGCTTAGCCAGAAGAAATATAGTGCCCATTTGTCGTTGAGGTTTTAACAATGCTCAGGAGAGGTCACGTGGGTCTCATATGACCTGCATCTTTGAAAAAAGAACTTGTGTAAGTGGGTTTGGGGTCTAGCTGAGACCCTGAGAGTCAATTAGACTCAGTTTCTTGATTGATCCTTGACCAGGAGGTCATGCAACCCTTAGGACAGAAGGGGGGACTGCATCACTCCATCCAACGGTCAAGTGAGCACGGGGTTCCAAAATTTGTCACGTGACCACCATTTGTGTGGGAGGTTCAAACGGGTTTGTACTTGGCACTGGGATGTGGCCATATGGCACCCATGCGACCGACACCTCCGCCCGTTTAGGTTCTTATGCCTCTAATGGTGTGGCACAATGCCACTTTTGTAGAATGCACGTGTGTGTTGAGTTTTTGGCACGAAAAACACACAAAGAATAGGTTCATTCATTCTATATTTGTTTTGGCGAGAAGAGGCAACAAATAATTGGGAGAAACTTCGAGGGAATGATTCCAACTCATCTTTTGGCCAAACCAGGTGCAAAAAGAGCCCAGCTAGGGGGTTTTGGATGTTCTAAAGCCACTGAAGCTATCTATTTCTCATTCTGAGAATTGTAAAGTACTTATTTTAACACTATGAGCATTAATGAAAATGCTCCATTGGAAGTTAGACCAGGAGATGTAGCCCAAGAGAGGGGTGAACTCCTTTATCATTTTGTTGTGTTAATGTGTTTACTTTGATGGATATTTATGAGTGTTTATGCTGCTCATGATTTAGTAAAAAAACTCCTTCAATTTATTGTGTTTATAACTTGATCCTATTACCCAAGAACATACAATTTCACTTGCAATTTTATAGACACTCAAGCCTTTTTCATTTTCATATCAATAGCGAAAAAGTAGGCCAATAATATTCTCTAGGGTTAGGGATGAGGCCAACATGAAAATACCTAGGAAAGCTATTAAATACAAGTATGTTATTAGGTAGGATGTTTTTGAGTACTTGTGAAGAAATGAGTTTGGTGGTTTTGTGAAGAACAAAAAATCAAGAAATCTGAGAATGGTGATACAATTTTGAGTTCCCATGAAATAATTATTTAGGCTCAAGGATGATCAGGACAAGTAAATATGGATGTTTGTGTCTATCCTTGGGAGGAACTCGTTCTCTACACATTGTGTTTCCCATTTTTTCAACCACCCTCTTATATGTTCATTTCTTTTATTTATATTAGTTTTGCTAATAAATGACAAATAATACAATAGAGAATATTTATACAAGTTGTAGTACTAATTATAATAAAATATGTGTGTGTTCTATTTTATTTATTTATTTATCATTACATCAAGAAACACAAAGTGAAATTGTAGAATGTTGTATTCACGAGAAAACTTATCAGTGATATATTGTTATTAAAAAGGAAAGAAATACATCTATTTACTTTTTATTTTTCAAAAGAATTATTGATTGACTAAAATAAAAATGGTCTTGGTTGAGAATAGAAAGAACCTTATTTGCACAATAGACATTGTAGAACATTGCTTGTAAAAGAACAACATCTTTAGCTCCAAAACTAGACCAAAACAAATTGATGCTTGCAAAGATTGTAATATTAAACCATTACCCCCCGGATGGGGTGACACGAGAGCATCAACGGACACGCGGGCAGTCACCGGGATGCCCATTTATTGCATCAACCGGCGAGCGCCCTTCGATTATTAATTAGACGATGGCCTGCATTAGCCACCTCCAGTTGATGAGCCCTCTCGTGCGAGGGAGATGTACCAGTCGACAGAGCACTCACCACCCAGCCTTAATGGCCTTGGTGGTCATGGCAACTTGGCGTTTAATCACGGTGATGAATTGGGAAGAGATGCATTGGCCCCTCGCTGTGTTCACTCTGTCCGAGCAGCAATTCCGACCTCCGCCGAAGTCTGGGAGAGGAAAGGCCAATCTGAGGGTCTCCACCATGCCCAGGCTCAGAGGGAAATCACGCAGAGGGGCCGCCTGGTACAGGGCTGAATCCCGGCACAAGCGTATACAAAATTTTGAGCGAGCACTTGCCTTAGCATCCATGTGACGCAAAAGACGACCTTGGACGCCTCCCATGGCGATTGTAGAGGAAATTAGCCTGGAGGAGGCTATGCAGAGCCACCCCTCAATTACACACGCAAAGGAAAGCAAGCTACCGCCCGGAGACGCCCTGTGGAACCCCAATGCCGACAACACGGAGGACCTCTTCCCACCCTTCCTTGTGGAGGAGGAAACCCCTCCCGACGACACCACAGGGATGGCGGAGCCAGCAGGACTTCCGACCCGAGCAGCGGGGGACTCCAGCACACGAGCTTTCGATGACAATGGAGGGTTGGAACAACCTTCCTTCTCTGAATTATGGCACCTCCCACTAATCTTCGAGCTCCGGAATCTGATGGACGACCAAGCTTTCGCCTCGCCAGGATGGACCAAAGTCTGGACATGCTCTTTGCAGCCCACTCCAAGAACATTCCCATGCGGCAGTGTCCGACGTGCGCGCAGGTGTACTCGTTTCCAGCAGGTTGGCGTCAGAAGAGGAACGCACGGCCGAGCACGAGCAAATAGATTCACCGAAGTTTCTGGTTAGAAGTATCTCTGCTGTCTCAGTTTAGTGAGAGTTGTCTTGGTTTCCTGTTCAGGCAGGACAACTGGCGTCATCAACTGTATACTCCTTTTTGCTAATATAATAGGTTCCACCCTTTTTTATTTAAAAAAAAAAAAATATTAAACCATTACAGTACAATAACATTGTGCAATACCATTGGTGTATATGATTAAATAAATATCTAAGGTTTAAAACAAAGTAATGATGCATTATAAATTGAGCGTAACTTGAAAGAAATAACATGGAAATCGATGTGAAGGCAACAAGCACGAGGCTTTGGTTGTAAATAACATAATAAAACATTTGAAAACCTTTTTAGAAAAAAAAAATTGCATCATTGATAAGAATCAAAGAGGGTACATTTTTAATAATAAAGGAGAATATGTATGAGTTTGAACAGTTACGACTCGGAGAATGGAGTCAATATTATTCATAGTGTTAACAAAGAAACGAAAGTAAGATTTATATATTGTCTACCTCGTCATAGAATTCGAAATGTAGGATTAAAGCAAAAGTTTGACATAAACATATATACAAATAGTATATTAAACAAGTGTAGAGAATGATAATTACAGTGTCATCCTAAAACCCTAGACAAGAAATTTACCATTGTCATCATGGTAAAATTATCAGTGTCTAATTATGAGATACTCTCCTACTCATACCAGTAAGCTTGATAACAATGACCACCTTAGCGCTACAATGAACTGATGCTCCTAGCATCGTGCTTAATCAAAAAAACTAGAACATATCAAATTCGGTATATAAGATAGGGTATCTAGTGTTTATTTTTTAATTTTTTTGGGGTTAAAACCAAAGATTTCACCCTCCAAAGGGCGTCATATACCCTGTAATCAAACCATACACAGAGATTTATCAATTTATAGACAAAACAGTAAAATATTATAAGTGAAATTCGGAGGCCACAAAATCAAAACCTAATAGCTTTTATCTTTGTTCGGTTAGGTTCTCAATTTTCCTTTCGACCCAAACTTTGAAATTTCTTGTGGACAAAAATCATAGTAATAGATCAATTATAATTTAGTGGAAATAAAATGTTTGATAATCCTAATCTAACTAGTCATCAATACAATCCATAAAAGGTTACCTCCTGCAGCAGTGTATTTGTTTAGCTCGGCCTTGAGCCACTCTTATATGTAGAGTACAAGTGTTAAAAACCCTATTACGAGAGGAAGTAGAGAATTTTTCTCTAATGCTTAAACTAAACAAAAACAATACGCTGAATAGGTGACATAGTAGTCACAAGTTAGAATGTTGCATTTACGAATCAAAGGTACTATCAGAGGTATGGTAGACAGACATTTTAATTGGACCAAGACGTGGCTGCCCATAATATCCTCAAGGATTTCCTTCAACTTTGCAAGAATGTTAACTAGATATTAAACAACGACTGTTAGGTTATTAATCTCTTTGTTAATATAACATAATTCATATATGATAATGATGTGCGTACCAACTCTAGCAAGTGACAATTGTAAGTATTTAAAACTCTATAAGTGACCCAAGATATAGGGTATGCAATATAGTTACTAGGAGTGGGTCGAGAGCTTTAAGAATGATATGTGGTTATGAAGAGGAGATTTGTGGATCCAACCAACTATTACTTGCGATATCTTTGTAACAAAGAAAAGATTTAACAAAAAAAAAGGTGACCATAAAGGAAGGGAGTTAGAATCATAACAATGATGATATATTATATATAAGTTGGTTTAAAGTCTTAGGACCAATAGGTCATAATAAAAGTATTTTTGTCATTAATGAATCCATCTTATGACATAGAAATTAAATAATGACAAAGAGACACATAAATGGAAATGAAACACGTGTTTTATGTATTTATAAATGATGAACACACTAAAAATCTATTGTAATTTATTTAACAGAAAGGAGAGTAGTATTAATTACATGCGAAGAGGAGAACTCCCTTATGTTGGTGGAGTCTTTTTTAATTTGACGGGAAAAGTGACATTACAGGGTCCTTGTAAGAAGATAAAGGATCTACCATATGATCCTTTTGAGGTAGTATCAAATGTGGAATATAGATCTTACATACTTATTCTACCCACATACATACACATTTACTCAATAGTAAATGTGGAGAATCTCAAACTATATGAGCCTTCTATGTTGGATCAAGAGGAGGAGCGGGTCCTACTTTCCATAGAGGGATTAGCACCAAATGTTCAAGGAGAGTTGGAAGAGGAAATCATTTTTCAGAAGAGGTAAGAAACTACAATAGAGTGACAACATGACATATGGGAGATTGGGTTGAAAGGATAACTTCCAAGGAAAACAAAGTGGTACTCCACGGAGAAGGTAAAGGAAACATTTACTCACCTAACTTAGTAAAATGTTTTGGGACAAAAATCCTTATTAAATGGGGATGTATGATCTAGATTGGATGATTATATTATTTTTCATCTATCTTATTACTTTTTGGCTAGAAAATTAGAGGAATAAACTTCTAGGCCAATATTGGCCACTGGTCCAAATTTGGAAATTTGGGTCCAAAAAGCCATCTCAAATATTCTAGATCCATTTTAAGGCATGAAACACAATTTTTTATTGTCCAAAACATACTATGGAGAAATATTCTATCTTATACACACCAAGGCCTTTCCAATTGTGCAATAATGTCCTCAATAAGAGTTTGTATGTCAAAGTTATGTTTCCCACAAGTTTACCTACCATATTGATCACAATGGTGCGAGTGGATTCCATGTAAGCCTCCATTACAGACATGTGGGGCTAGCCACATAATGCATTTTCTAATAAAATTCTAAAAGGTCCAAAACCTTATCACAATTTAGGGTTGAGGAAGTCAAAACCCTACCCCTAGATGGCTATTGGGGTATGTTAAATACCAGGCCGCTACGAGGAGAAAGGTTTCCATTCTATGTTATTGAATTTTGTTCCATATAAGAGAAGAAAAACTATGATTGGAAAATTAGAGAGCATAAAAAAGGGGGTTAATGTTATGTAGAAACCTAATAGGAACTAGGGCAGTAGGCCTAAGATAACTCCATAGAGAGTGTCTTCTCCTTTGTATTTGGATTGTTTCCATACTAAAGAAAAGAGAGCGGAGCAACCTCACATTCTAGATAGGTTTTCTCCAATAAGGGTTTCCGTGAGAAAATATTAGAGTTATTTTGTGGATGGCATGTGATTATATTTCAATGTTACCTATTTTCCGCATTTTATTTATTTCACGCATAAGAAAAAAATCAATAACTAAATATTTTGGAATCTAAAGGATTTAACCTTCATAGTGTAAATTTCAGTTTTATTTATCATATATATTGTGACAACTCTTCGAGTGACATATCCATAGAATTTTACAAATCAAGAGCCATTGGAAAGAACAAAAAGAATAGTTTAATATATATGAGGTATAGTTCCGTTTGGTATATATTACAATTAAGGCCCAAGAGGGGAATCCGTTGTTGGTTGGTTACACTAATTTTAATTGGACTAGTGACCTTGATGAGAATATTACTTTAGGTTTTGTTTTTATACTTGGATCGTGACCTCTCATTTCTGGTTGTAAGAAGCAATGTACATTTTCTCTTTCATTCACAAAATCAATGTTTCTAGAATTATTTACTGCAAATCAATAATCCTTTTGGCTTCGATAGATCCTTCTAGAATTTCGATTCTAACAAAAAAAAATCCAACAACACTATGGCATGATAATCAAAGTTCCATTTTTATTTCCAAATATCCAATTCAAATTCAACATAGTAAATACATTAATCTATATATTGACTTCATTATAAAGTTTCATGAGAATTGCATTATCGACACTCTCTCACTCTAAATATGATCAAGTTGTAGATATTTTCACAAATACTATTGCATAAGGGAAGTTTTATAAACTTTGATTTATGTTAGGAGTTGAGTTAGTTGTCATCAATGGGAGATAGGTTATAATTCCTCCTCCTTTCTCCTATTTTTTCACATATGAAAATCCTTCAATCATATCCTAATTGTTTCATAAGGGGGGATTTTAGGCTATTTAGACACTTAGGAGTTACATAAGATGAAATTTGTCAAACGTGTCTTTATATAAAGTGTGTTTATTTACTATGCATTTGAAATTATACAATCCAACAATCATGAATTATGTTACATAAAGTGATCTGACAGTTCATATTTTCCTTAAGACCAACAGTTATTGATCCATGGCTTAACATCCAATTGGTCCATGATATCTATTTAAAGAGAATGGAAGTTCATTTTCTAATGATCGATTATGAGAAACTCATATGTAAAAAAATACCTTTCCTTAATATATTACCTCAAGTGATTGTGTTGCTTAGGGTCGTGAATTGTTTCCCTCTTTAAGGGTTTTAACCATGTAATAGACTAGTGTATTAGTCTTTGATGTTTATGTACAAGTGGTTTCCTTAATATCTTTGACCTATGTGGAGATACCATCAGGGGTGATTTTAAGAACCCCCCCTAAATTTATATGTATAATAAATGGGCAAATCTCCATGATACATAGGAAAAATTGAAGGCTATTTTATCAATAATATAATATGTATATATAATTTTTTGGTGAATATTTTAGTCAATTATATAATCTTGTAAAATATTGGCGAATCTTTCACTGAATTATAAAATCTTGTAAAATCCCGACGAATCTTTTCCACTCCTAAAAGCAGGCATGGCAAAGCCCAATGATCAAAATTACAGAATTGATGTAAGTAACATGGTCACCACATTTGTCCTATATTTTGATGCCTATGTGTAGGGAAAGAAGACTTACCAAGAGAATATTATGATACACCAAACACCCAAAGGCAACCTGCTAGACAAAGAAACAAGATCGAATTTCACATTTTTTATCCAACTTATATGGACATCTCCTTCAAAGGGATGTTGTCTTCAAAGCGAAGACCCCTTCCTCAAGTTTTCCTTCTGATCCACCTCATCATTTTTATGATGTTTCTCCTATCAATGCTTAATATTTGCCAAGATTGTATACTATTTCGAGGATGAAATAGAGTTGTTGCATCTTCTTGAGATGTTCCTTGTGTTATTGATTAATTTTTTGTTGGAGAAACTTGTCGTCCTAAGTGGGATACAAAATTCATTGAGGCAACAAGCTCTAATTTAGATGATACCTTGAACACTTCGAAAGACTCATGGTCATAAGAAAAAAGACAAATTTTTCACTGTATTTATACTCATGATGACTTATGATCCTCATTACTATGAATAAGCTCATGGAAAGCATGGGAGATGTTATAAAATAAGAATATATATCCTTGATGAAAAATGATATATGGGAGTCGAYACCTCTTCCATTAGGGAAGTATATTTTTGGATATAAATGGGTMKATAATATGAAATTRTATGTGAATGGTATAATTGAGAAGCATAAATCTTGATTGGTAACTCAAGATAATTTTGCTCCTATTTCCAAGATGGACACCATTTTGATTGTGCTTCCACTCATTGATAGTTTCCAGTGGGATATTCACTAGATGGATGTCTCTCAATTGCATTCTAGTATCGTGTACACTTGTTTCATTCATTTATAATACATTGAATATTTGGGTACCACAGGCACATGCCTATATTGATTGTCTTGGATTTTCTCTTGATTGTTCATGTGGAGTCTCATGCCAATCCTAATCTCTATTTTCTACATATCAACAAGTTGAAATCTATTGATTAAGATCACATTACATCATTAACTTATTAATTACAAACAATTGTTTTATTAATCGAATTTGCAGCTAATAAAGAACCCATGCAATTATGGCAAGCAACTAAACTAATTTTTCAATATCTAAAGGGAACACTTAGTTTTAGCATTAACTTTAGTGAGTGCACTTGTAGTGAAGAGATTCAACAACTTCTACAATTTTACAATGTTGATTGTGAAGGAAATGTTGACCAAATAGGAAATCCACCACACGTTATTTCTTTACTTTTGGAAATAAAGTTGTGTCATGGTGTAACAAGAGAACTTTTAATATTGATTTGTCACCACAGAAGCATATTTGTTTACTTTTGACAATAAAGTTTTGTCATGGTATCACAAGAGAAATTGTATTTCATCTTTGTGAAGCATTGAAGCATAGTGGTCTCAGTTGCAAAGGCAAGGAAAAATTAATGTGATTGAAAAGGATGCTATCAAATGTTGGATAAAGACCAACATATCCTATGATGCTATGAAGTGGCACTCATAGTTTCATTTCTCCCCCAAAAAATGTGAGATTTCCTAGGAAAAACAAACACATACATATACAACATCATTTGTGAAAGGAGAAGTTCCCTTCAACCTAGATTTTTCCCTTTCTGACATTCCAGCACTGGGTAAAGACCTTTGTTCCCTGTGCTTGGTCTACAATAGCATGTGCCACAAATGTGTATTAGTTATTCCAGATATATCCCTTTTCACTCCTGCCCCTGGAAAGAATTTGTTGTGTTAATATACAACTATTTTCCTTCTTCAGTGCTAAGGATACCTTCAAACTCCCGCTACAAACATTTCAGTTGTAGCTTCTATTGTGTGATAATGCCAACAAAGACCATGCATGTAGAATTAATGAATTTTTGAATATGCTCATGCAACTGTAGGGAAATTTTTTCTTCATGATCATTCTGATATGAAACATTTAACAAACCCACCTCTATGAGTTATTTGAGTGAGATTTCCTGACCAAAAATTCTTCCCCCCTTTTTGGTCATTGCTGCCTAGGTGGTATATTTTCACTCCTGCATAAATTGTTGAACAATAAAGTGAGGTCTCTTCTAGCAATGGGGATTGAATTAATGGTGCTTCCCATGACATAGCCATCTGCTACAAGTACAATGAATGAAATCTCTTCATTGTAGCGGTCTCTTTGTCATCTTTTTGTGCTTCCTCCATTGATAATTCTTCATCAAAAGAGGCTTCCTCCAGTTGTAAATGACTATCTATATTTTTTGATCCATTAATTCTATTTATTACATGTATATTCAAATTTTCATCACTATGGAGTGAAGATATTTGATTAATTCCTACCAGCAGATTTGATGAGACCACTTGGTCACATAGAACAATATATCCCACAACTTCAGTGACTAATGTAGTTAGTTTAGATTTCCATTCCTGACATAAATCATATAAACATGACAAGTTCGAACTTTGAAAAAACAATGGGCACAATTCCCAATATAAACCCATTATGTTGAGATGGTACACTGAATCATATGTCATTTTGATTACCTAAGTGCTAGATATCACCCCAACACAATTCTTATAAAGAGATTCTTGTTCTCCCGGATTAGTTAGAGCTTCCAAATGGGCATACAAAATTTATGTTTCATTTTGATGCATGCTTAA
>JZKD02S0403850.1:24051-39713 GCA_000966675.3 Picea glauca | reverse complement strand
GTCCACCTTCATAGTGTTGGTCATTGGCCTAACATTGATGCTTTGAATAGTAATACAACCATCAGTACCCTAAACATCAATTCATTGATTTAGTATACACTAATATTTCAACCAAGAAAACTTTAAAAGACAAACAAGACAACGTGTGTTGTTATTCATGGTATGGAATGGAGGTTTGCAAGGTAAGTGGTAGTAAAATATGGGTAATGGAGGTATTTATCCAATCAACAAAGGGGTATTTATAAAGAAGTAAATGAGTAATCTACCAATTTAACTACATTTTTCAGATGAGAGAAAGGGGGACACATACATAAATGTTTTTTTTCTGAATTGCTTCTATCATAACCTCAAGGTCATTGTCATAAAATTCTTTCATGTACTCGATGATGAAACTATCCCATACCTTTTGACAGTCACAGAAACAAAATATCAAGTACATCAAAATGTGAGAAAAGAGGTAAACTAAACTTTGAAATAAGCCCTCAACAATCTTATTAATACATAACTAGAACACATTCTGCCTCTAGTTCCTATGTCCTGCCATCCATTTTTGTCTGGACAATATAAATGGTTGACCATTAGAGGACGGTATGCTTTGAGAAGATGACAAAAATTTAATACACGGTCTTATTACATTTTCCAATCACTCTGGAAGAATTGTTTGAGCACTAAACTATTTTGTTTCCAACTATCCTGTGAATCAAAAAAGGTCCTGTATCCCAACCATAAGTTTCTCGATAGTTTCCTAAAATTTTCAGTCCAGGTAATATAGCCCTACAATTGATTTTCACCAAGTATAACATCTTCATGTTGTAACAAAACCCTAAAGATCACATGAGACATAATCAAAACATGACCTAAACCAATTCCTCAAAACTGGCGATGATGGCAGCCTGAACTTAGCATATCGATCTCCAAGTCTTCTCTGGAATCCACAGAACAAAGAACTTTTGAATAATCCTCATAAATCTGCTACCTCGAACCTTCATAAACCCTGTACAATTGTCACCCTAGCACATTAGCACATGACTTAATATGAATTTCCTTTTTCAAAATGACAAAATAGGTGGTGGTCAACCCTAAATATATGTCAATCTTATGTGGGCTCAATCAAATTTATATTTACTCACGTCGGCCCTTCATTTCCACAATTTAAACCATACTAGGACAGGTCAACTTAATGGCTTCAATCAAAACTTTCACCAGCAATACCAGCCCATCTATCAACCATAGTATATGTGAGTAAGGCTGCAACAATGTTAGATATTAAGGTTCCGCTGAAGAGGCATTTAGTTAGGAATTTCTCTAACTCTCTTATGTTCCTATTTCAAGCATTTGTGGCATAATCTACTGATCATTTCTAGGTTGGATGTTGCCCAAAAATAATGAACATAAGCTTCAAATTACCTCAATCCTTCTGCTGCAAAATCTAGGTAAGAAACTTGCATTTTATATGCAATGTCCTCCTCTTTTCTGGATGGAAAATGAAATTTAGACTACCATAGGAAACCCAAAAACAATGTGGAACAAAGGTCATACTATCAGCCATATCTTTAGACATTCTCAAAAAGAACGGACTGGAAATACTTATAGTGCATCACTGAACTGTTGATCGTAGTATTGGTTCAGTGCTAACATGAAAGTTTTCTTATAGTTGCTGCTACAAGCCCATACCAAATTGCATACCATTCTCTAACATCCTTACTTGATCACAAGATACATAGAAATGTAGATCTGACCTGTCCCGTGCGTGATCAACTCTGGAATGAGTCATTTACTTATACAACCAAGGGATTCTTTTGAAATATGCTTATGACAGCAGCGCCCAATACTGGAAATAGATAACAGGGCCACCATGCTTCAAGTCTAAGGTAAATATGAGGTCTGATGCTGTTATTATAGGCCTGAAAATATCCAATCAAGAAATGTACAAGGGACACACCAATAATGAGGATTTTCTGAGCCAAATTTGCATATGTTGGTGATGTGATGCTCTATTTTCAGTGACTTGCTGGTGCTTTCATTCTCGTTAATTTTCCAGGACATATTTCTACATTCCGACAAACCAATCTTAGCTTCCTGGGCCAAGCATAAATCTGTATGATAGACATCAAGTGTGCTAGTTCATGCAATGTGAAATGTAGCACTAACAATCATATGATCCGGTCACCATGATGTGATAGAGAACATATCATAAGAAACCAAAGAAATCAACCAAGAGCATGAAATCATCAAGAAGAAACCACCAAGAGGACCACCGTGCTCAACCACCCTGAAGCCAAAAATTAGTGTGTATATCCCTGCAACTAATTTTCACCAGTAACGAAACCCTAAAGATCACATGAGACATAATCAAAACATGACCTAAACCAATGCCTCAAAACTGGCGATAATGGTAGACTGAACTTAGCAGATCGATCTCCAAGTCTTCTCTGGAATGCATAGAACAAAGACCTTTTGAATAATCCTCATAAATCTGCTACCTCGAACCTTCATAAACCCCGTACAATTGTCACCTTGGCGCATTAGCACATGCCTTAATATGCATTTCCTTTTTCAAAATGACAAATAGGTGGTGGTCAACCCTAAATATATGTCAATCTTATGTCGGCTCTATCAAATTTATATTTACTCAGGTCGGCCCTTCATTTCCACAATTTAAACCATACTAGGATAGATCAGCTTAATGGCTTTAATCAAAAATTTCACCAGCAATACCAACCCATCTATCAACCATAGTATATGTGAGTAAGGAAGCAACAGTGTTAGATATTAAGGTTTCACTGAAGAGGCATTTAGTTAGGAATTTCTCTAACTCTCTTATGTTCCTATTTCAAGCATTTTTGGCACAATATACTGATCATTTCTAGGTTGGATGTTGCCCAAAAATAATGAACAAAACCTTCAAATTACCTCAATCCTTCTGCTGCAAAATCTAGGTAAGAAAATTGCATTTTCTATGCAATGTCCTCCTCTTTTCTGGCTGGAAAATGAAATTTAGACTACCATAGGCAGCCCAAAATCAATGTGGAACAAAGGTCATACTATCAGCCATATCTTTAGACATTCTCAAAAAGAACGGACTAGAAATACTTATAGTGCATCCCTGAACTGTTGATCCTAGCATTGGTTCAGTGCTAACATGAAAGTTTTCCTATAGTTGTTGCTACAAGTCCATACCAAATTGCATACCATTCTCTAACATCCTTACTTGATCACAAGATACACGGAAATGCAGATCTGACCTGTCCCCTGCGTGATAAACTCTGAAATGACTCATTTACTTATACAACCAAGGGAGTCTTCTGAAATATTCTTATGACAACAACGCCCAATACTGGAAATAGATAACAAGGCCACCATGCTTCAAGTCTGAGGTAAATATGAGGTCTGATGCTGTTACTATAGGCCTGAAAATATCCACTCAAGAAATGCAAAAGGGACACACCAATAATGAGGATGTTCTGAGCCAAATTTGCATATGTTGGTGACGTGATGCTCTGTTTTCAGTGACCTATTTGTGCTTTCATTCTCATTAATTTTCCAGGACATATTTCTACATTCCAGCAAACCAATCTTAGCTTCCTGGGCCAAGCATAAATTTGTATGATAGACATCAAGTGTGCTAGTTCATGCAATGTGAAATGTAGCACTAACAATCATATCATCCAAGCACCATGATGTGATAGAGAACGTATCATAAGAAACCAAAGAAATCAACCAAGAGCATGAAATCATCAAGAAGAAACCACCAAGAGCACCAAAGGATCCTTCTAAGAGGACCATCGTGCTCAACCACCCTGAAGCCAAAAAATAGTGTGTATAGCCCTGCAACTAATTTTCACCAGTAACGAAACCCTAAATATCACATGAGACATAATCAAAACATGACCTAAACCAATGCCTCAAAACGTGTGATGATGGCAGCCTGAACTTCGCAGATCGATCTCCAAGTCTTCTCTGGAATGCATAGAACAAAGACCTTTTGAATAATCCTCATAAATCTGCTACCCCTGAGATTTCATGAGAAATTTTTTGATCCCATGCGCCTGAATTGTTTCCATTACTAGAAAATAGGGGCGAAAAAGCTCTGAATCGTTTCCATTACCATAAAATGGGGCGAAAAACCTCTGAATCATTGTCATTACCAGAAAATTGGCGTGAATGGGAGGATCTGGTTCAAATTTTAAGAGGTGAAAATGGGTTTCCATGCTCTTCCCTCACAAATATATGTGGGCTAAGGGTTTTTTATATATATTTTTGAAAATAAATTTGGGGCTATATATAGATAAACCCAAAAAACCTCCTTATGTAAACAATTCACCCAACCAAAATTCCAAACCTCTTAATTTCGCCCATCGGTGAAATTGTGCCCCTAAAATCACCTATGGATACCATGTTTATTGAAAATGATGTTGATCGCAATACTAGTATTTAACTTCTTCATTCTCTAGAAGAGAACATATAGAATACATACTAACCTCATGAGAATTGTGACCACAAAACGCGAAATATATCCCTAAATACCCATATTTTTGAGCCAACACCACCAAAATCAACCCCAAAATTGAAAAATTGTTCTCCTAGAATAACCATATTTTTTTCAAGGTTAAAATTACGACATTTTTCCACTATGGCCTTAAATCTGCATAAAGTTGTAAACCAAAAAATTAAAATCAACCCTTGAATTGAATAGTTTTTCTCCTCAAAGCGTCCCTTTTTTTCAGGGGGAGGGGGGGTGTTAAAACTAGACATGATTTAAATTGTTCCCTTCGCAATCGATATCGTTTTAAACAAAAACCTTAAAGTATAACCCCAAATGGAAATGTGGTACTAGAAATAGCACCCCATTTTTTCAATGTTACAATTACAACTTCTATTAAAACCTTTTCTTGATAACTAGTACCATTGCAAATCCAAGCTTCAAAATCATCGTACAAATCGAAATGTAGTGGTACAAGTAGAACATTTTCTTTTGTTTCAAACTTAAAATTGAAATATTTATGAAAACATGGCGTAAAAATTTACATTATTTCAAATTAAATCATAAAAAGGGGAAAAAATAAAAGAAAAAAAATATATAGAGAAAAAGTCAAAACAAAAGAAAAAAGAAAAAATAAAAGATGGTTCGATTGGGGAAAAAAATATATATGCAAAGGAACATTTTGAATCTAAAATACATAATAATTTAAAGATAAATAAAAAATGCAAGAAAAAACAAACGAATATTGAATTAAAAATAAAAGTCAAATTTAAAGTGAGTTAAAAAATATTTTAAAAATAATTTAAGACACAAAAAGTTCAAATAAAATTAGGAAACAAAGATTTAAAAAAAAAAAAAAATTAATAAATTTTATAAAATGTTATTTTTGTCATTAAAGATAGCAAGTTATATTATATATTTGAATAAGGAAATATACAAAAAAAAATGCACTATTGTTGGCCTGCCACTTCGGAAACTAGACCAACAACAATGTAAAAGACTATTAGTCTAAAATGTTTGATTCAATTTATTTAACAACCATCGACATGAAAAAGTATTAATAGGGATCCTAGTTTTATCAATCGTACAATTGTCTATTTTTAGATTAAAAAAATATCTTTCGAGAAAACTCAAAATAAAAAGTATTCAAAACATATTATGGGGGATGGATACCACTTCCCCCCTTCCGATGGTTCAAAACCTGGTGATGAAGCACATCTCCTAGATTGTTGTCCTCTAGGTGTACCTAGGTGTCCATGCAATCTTTGAGGTATTGAATTTGGAATTGCATTTCATTCATCTTTCCCTGCATAATTTCCCACTAATTGTCACTGTCAAGAATAATTCTTCTCAAGAATTTTTTAATAATTCAGTAGAGATCTATGATTTTGAGATACTTCATGTCAGTATTTCTCAATGCAACCGTACCTACAACCCAATCTCTTATCTCAACATCCACCTCCTATTCATGGATGAAAGTTCTCTTATGTTTGATTTTTTCTTCTACAGACTCCAAAATTTATTGAATCTATGGAGAGGTTCCCTAAGGAAACTCTCTAGCAACCTCCTCTGATGAGAACATAACTCATGGGATGGTAGGCTCCAAACTCGTGTTGTTGGATGAGGATGGATCAGGAGGATTACAATGACCCCACCTATATCCATGTGCATAACCATGATAAGGAGGCATGATTACAAATTGAAACTGAAGAACAAATAAACGAGCATACACCCTATGAATGAGAACCAAACCACTACAGGGAGAAGACATGGTAAGCTTGGTGATTTCCTTTAAATACATCAATGCAATGAACCCTCCACTTAGATTCATCGTTTTCTTTGGATGCAAGTGTTGTTCTCCCCTAGAGGACTACATAACGATACTATCCACCATGTCCCCATATTGAATACCATTAATGCCAGTCATGTCCACTGTCACTACTAAGTACTTAGTATTCAAGGCTTGTAGATTGTCCCAGATCAACATTGTTCCATCACATGAGTCTGTCTTCATGATGACTTTGTTAAATATTGTATTGATAGACTAAGAGGGTAGATGACTCAATGCCCACGTTTCCATTGGCACTGATGTTGGTGAAGGCACTGAAGTCCCCTTGTCTCCTCACCAACAACCCATCCAATGGGTTTTTTTAATAAAATATAATTAAAAGAAAAAAAAATAATCAAAATAAATAAATGAACAAATGAATGAATGTTTCTAAATTGTAAAAAATAAAACAATAATTAAAATTAAAAAAATAAAATAAATAAATAAATAAGAAAAATAATCAAGTAATTGGTGGGAGAGGTGTTGTGGAAATATCCCCAATTCTCAAACATGTTCCATACTTATCCCCCTACGCCATCCTTACCTCCCATACACCCCATACCTCCCCTATACATGTCTAAACTTTTTACATTCTCGACTTCTTCCATCAACCATAACTAAAATATAACTATGAAACTCTTGGTGAAATTGCAATTTTTCATTTCTAAAATTGCATAAACCGATTTAGTACCTTGAAAAAGTCATATTTCACTTGGAATTTGAAATATCAACAACTAATATTTTCAATTCCATAAATTCTTCTAAATGTTTGGTTGGAGAATGGACAAAACTAGTCGGAAAAATATATCGAGAAAATATTCAAAAAGTAGAATATTTAGACCATTGCTCCCTCTCCTTTCTCCCACCCATGGAAATAGGAAATAGGGGAAATTTGTAGGTAGAGGTGATTTTAGGATTCAACCTTCCTTCCATTTCCCTTTATTTGTTATTTTAAATTTTTGTTATGTAATGTACCTCAAAATTGCCATAAAAAAATTAATTTCTAAGAGACATTAATCTCTGATTTTCGTTTAATAAATTGGTAGTTCAGAGGAAGTCGTATTAGTTCCTGTCCTAAATCTCTATGAGGTAATTTATATGCCATGCGAAGACACTACTACACCATTTTAAATTACTTTGAGCAACATAGGTTCTATCCTTCCCTTCATACTCAAACTACTCCCATTTATATGTATATATATAGGTAGTATGCTAGACTTAGGATTTATAGTCCCTTTCTCTTCCTTAATCGAGAGTTCATATGTTTGTGCGTGAGACTATTTATTTGACCTTAGAGAAAAGTTCATACATCATATATAAGGTAACGCATTCAGGACTATATCCCTTAGTAGAATGTAAAAAGGTTTGATATAAGGTGCTCGACATCGCTGCGCACGATCCAACTCATTAACCGTGGTAGACTTATCTAAGAGTAACTCGGGTTCCCTTATGATCAGTCATGGTTAATAAACTTCCAGTATCCATTGACGAAATTTTTGGGTAAAGGATTCCCCCAAATCCTTGTTTGACGTGATCTTAACTAAACATTATTTCAACGAAGTCCCAAATGAACGGTGGTTTAACTATAGTGAACGGTTGGTATGGGTGTATTCCAAGTAGCCATATTGTGAAAGGGACTAATAATGACGTTGTAATTTCCTTGATGATGAAAGGATGGTCTCCTGTCAAGAGGAGTTAAGACTGTGCATCACCATTAAATGACAATACTGCATTATGTGAATTACGATGTTCTCACCTAGGAGTTCATCCAACCGAGACACACCAACTCTGTTCTTATCACATGGTCTGACTACCCTTCGTAACCTTAGCATTTATAACGTGTAGTTAAGGCTCATCAAGGGTTTAATGTGTTTACTTTTTCATTGTGGAGTTCCCTCAAAAAGCTCTGCGTATTGTTTTCTCAGGTGTAGGCTGGCGAAATGGGGTAACATTAACCGGTGGGCCAATATCGCCATCCTCTCTCCCTAGTAATAAATCATTCCCTAAATTCTGGTCGTTAAAGTGGCTCAAATCTCTGTTATAGTGGAAGAACCCTCGCAAACACAAATTCTCATTTATTCTTACTTGATTCTCCCATTARTGTTACTCTGTATAACTTTTATGAGTTAAATCYCGCTTTCTKGACGAGTAGAAAATTTCTGTGGACTTAATCTCYGACTTCTTGAGATGTATTGACACCCCATCCCCTTTTCTTGACTTAGAGAAATTACGCCTGCASGGGTTTGATGGGTAAAATTAAATCCYATGGTTTCATACTGTCTAACATCGATATCCTCCATGGTCTCTCTGTAKATGTAGGTCGAGGCCTACTRTTAAGTCTTTCTTGAGGTTACGCGTGGTTTTTAGATGGGAGATAAAAGTTTCCTTACTGAGTATATCATAAATCATTGTGTATTATTTCTTCCCCTTTTTAAAGGAAMAAATCTATCTTTCAGAAATCCTCACTATGCTCTGCCCAGTGTTGTTAAGGAAAGTGATTTCTAYGTTTGTGACCAATCTTCCAAACCAAATATTCACGTTATACCATGTTGAAAATTATGGAACTCCTTGTGTTATTTGTGTTTTCTTCTATCAGTATCGTGTTCTGGGAATTCCCTTTAGATTATCTATAACCGGTTCAACAATGGTTCCACTCCAGCGTTTATTCTACACTGTGCTTCTCGACCTACTTGCATCGCATCTTGTATACAATTTATATATTAACTGTTATCACAATTGATTTATTCATTGCAAATATATATTAGATTTTGTGATTGGTATTGTTCACTAATGATGGCCCCCTTTGGCTACAAGGGTACCCGTGAGGTGGACCTTGTCCCCTTCCACTCCTTTCGGGTTCATGGATGACAACCATAGACATGCACAGAGAAAATTCGGCCTGCCCTACGACTTGAGTTAAGTACTACTCTAGACTGAACTCTTTATGATTACCTTTGTTCTGTTGAAATTTATCATTCGAATTATATATATTTTTTGTAATGAATACTAATCTAAACCTGTAACTTCCTTGCAGGGTTTCAACCGTGTACAATTCTGGCTGTCGATTCTTATCAAAGGAGAAAAAGGTATTCGATTTCCCTTATAAAATCTTCGAGAGTTCAAGCACTTTGAAGGACATGGATTCAATTTAGATTCATAGTAGTTTGGTAGTTACGTTCAATTTCCTGTAACGACTAGCAAAAAATAGGATAATTCCCAAAACCATTTTGGTTTTTCCAGGGCGTTTTGCTATGTGTAATAACTCCTTTGGAGATTACTTTACATGACCTTTCCTTATCTAATTGCAATAAAGTAAGGACTGTTGGATAGTTTTATTCTCCATTCTGGTTTCCCTTGTACTTTAAATTTAGTTATCGCGATTGTCATCCTAACTTGCATACTCAGTATCAAAAGTCTGTATCATCCAAATATTGTGGTTACGTGTTCTAAGGGAGAGGGACTACTGTATCTCTGAGGATCTACATTTTTTAATTCAAATCTAATGCATAGAGATATTCGCGTCACCTTTGTCACGCTATATGAGTCTTCCAATTTAATTTACTTTACTTCGATATTTTTGTGTTTACTATGACTCTGTATCTTCCTCACTGTAGGGTATGAAAGTTTATTTTCTTCCTTATTTTTGGTTTCGACTTAGAAAGGATATGATTGAAGGTCTGGTTTTACTTAATATATTTACTTTATACTCCTTCACTTACAGGTTTGTAAGGAAATGACTGTGTGTACATGGCTACAATTTTTAATTTCATTTACACTGTAGGTAAATAAATCTTGGACTGCAAAATGAATTATTGAGAACAATTTATTACTTATATAAGATAGGAACAATTTTGTATATATATATATATATGCATTTTTTGTTACAAACATTTAGAGACTTAATTCTCTGTATATAGAAGTTATATAACTCAGAAAAGAAAAATCTTCTTCGACGTTACTAAATGTTCACATAAGAAATTATATTCTAACTTCCCCCTGGATTTACTTGGTTAACCATCAAACGTCCCTTAGTTGTTTGTATAACTGAGCAGTTCCACTAAATTTAGGCCTGCACCTGTACGTTTATAGGTTTTCCAGAATTTATGTTTAGCATTTCACAATTAAATACTGCTTAAATATGAATATATCTATGCATGTATTCGCATGTCTTAGTAGAGGATACAATGACCTAAAATATTTAACTAGTTAATGGTTGTATAAATATAGATAGAGAGTCGTATTTGAGTATGGATTTAAATCTTGCAGGATTGAAACTAGATATAAGTATGCATATCTTTGGAAAACAATACAGAACTTGAATACATTGTCCGCATATGAACTTATGCTAGATTGACACTTCCAGAATTCGTATTTATTTCCACTTGATTACTTTATACAAGCTAACCCTGTCCTTGCTATGATTTATATAATATAGAGTGGTTTTGCTACGTAGTTCGCTACTTACATTTTTTTCCTACCACAGATAGATTACTCAATCATTTTATCAGTCCATTCATTATAATAAAATAGCACTATTCCTATAACAGGAAGTTTGTTGTGATACTGTAGATGTATTCTTTAATAAACATAATTATTTCCACAAGTAATCTACAACAACTATATAATTCCATCTAGTACACATGACAGTAAGGTAATCATTTAGAATAGCAACACATAGAATCATTTCAACGACACAAATTTGATAAGGGAAAGTAGAGAAACATATTTGGATAAATGTTGGGACAACAAAAGGAACAACCACATTCCTCCCTACCTTAGAACAGGGAAGTCAGATAACTTGTCCAGTTCACCTCCTAGCCTGACCATGAATCCATGAGGGCTAACTCAAAACTCCTCCTCGACATATGCCTTTCAACTTTAGCAAATCTCCTCCTTGCCTCACACTCATCACGTAGTGCTCATAACAACAAGAGGTAATTTCTTTCCCAGCATACTTGGCAGCGTCCTGTCTCCTCTCATATGCTATATATGCAAAGTCCTTTTCGCCTAGGTCTTTTCCCCCCTTTGGGAACTTTCGCAACTTTCCAAATCCCTGATTTTCAGGGGCTACCAATGGCCAAATCCTGGATTTTCCACTTGTAACAATCATCCCTGAGGTAGTTCCAACATGTTCCCCACTCATGGAGTCATGGTCAGTTGATTTCAACATGGTTGTTCCATTTGTCTTCCAGCAATAAATATAAAATATTTTGTTTCATACAAGTGTTAGAGTCAAATAGTTAGTTGGGTCAAATCATATCTCTACCCAACAACCATAATTATTAATTACATTTAACCAAATTTGAAATTTGGAATTGCCATAAATGGCAAAAATTTTCCAATTTCGAATTTACCAAAAACGGAAATAATTTTCCTAAGAAATTTCAAATTCAAAAATCATCTATTTTTGGGGATGTCACATCCTTTTCCCCTTCAATAAAACAATGTACTTAGTGTTTGTCCCTTTCTTGGAACGGGATTGGATGATATTTCTGCAATTCTCCCTCCAACTCCCAAGTGGCCTCCTCAGGACTAAAGTGCTTCCATTGCACATTTACCTGAGCGATGACTCTGTTCCGAAGTGCTATTTATCTCCAGTCCAGAATGCACAGAGGTTCCACCTGGAACTCACCTTCTGGTTCCACCTGCACCAAGTTCTAATTGATCATATGAGTAGGATCATGAACATAATGTTTCAACAAGGAAACATGAAATACGATATGAATTTTTAGATTAGCTGGAAGTGCAAGTCGGTATGCTACGGGTCCAATTTGAGCTAGTATCTTGAAGGTCCCACAAAACCTGGGTGCCAAGTTGGCACAGTTCATGAGTTTTAGTGAACTCTTTCGGGCTTTGAATTTTATGTAAACATGATCTCCCACTTGAAACTCCAAGTGTCTTCTTTTCTGGTCTGCATAACTTTTCTATCTATGCTGTGCCTCTTTCAAGTTATGTTGTACTTTTGTTAATGTGTTTTTCATTTATTGGAGCATCTCTGGTCCAACCATAAGTCTGTCAACCAGGTTATCCCAGCTAATTGGATTCGTACACTTTCTGTCATACAGTACCTCGAAAGGGCTTAAATTAGCCGAAGATCGGTACCCATTGTTATATGAAAATTCTACCAAGTCTAGCTAGTCTTCCCATTTGCTCGATTTTGTTCTTACATACATGCAGAGCATATCCTCTACAATTTGGTCTGTTCTTTTAGTCTATCCATCCGTTTGTGGATGATGACTCGTATTGAAATTCAAATTAATATTTATCCCTGTAAACAATTATTTCCAAAAAGTAGATGTGAATTTTATGTCTCTATCTGAAATCACCATTTTAGGAATACAATGCAGTCTAAAAATTTATTTCATAAATATTTCAGTGATATTTATAGATTTAAAAGTATACTTTAGAGGAATAAAGTGTACAGACTTACTGAGTTTATCGATTACAACCATAATAGAGTAATTCAGTTCCTGATTTTTAGGCAAACCTGTAATAAAGTCTAGTGATATGGTCTCCCATTTCCATTCTGGTATTGGTAATGGCTATATTAGGTCAGCTCGATGCTGGTTTTTGGCCTTAACCTACTGACAATATTTGCACCTAGCCAAGTACTGTGTTGTTTCGCCCTTCATCTTAGGCCAGAAAAATAGTTTTCTAAGTGTTGTTATCGTTTTCTGGTATCCTGGATGGCTAGAATACGGTTTCTTTTGCACTTCGTCCAAGATTGTTATCTTTAACTCTGTTGAATCTGGTATGTAAAGTTTGTTTTTAAATTGTAATAGTCCATTTTTGTCGATACTCAAATCTGGTTTATCTGAGTTTGCGGTATTGTTTTGTAATTTTTCCATTATCTTAGTGTAATTTTCATCGTTAATACCTGTTGTCCTTATTCTCTGTTCCAGATCACTTTCTGCCCTGCTGATATTTATCTCAAATACCCCATGGAATCTTCTTCTTAAAGCACCTTCTAACTTATTTTCCTTACCCTTGATATGTCTTACCTAAAAGTCGAATTCGCTAAAAAAGGCTAGCCACCTTGCTTGCCTTGCATTAAGATATGGATGGCTAAACATATATTTCACACCGCTATTATCCATCAATAACATAAATTTTCTGCCCATTATGTAGTGTTGCCACATTTTTAAGGCATGTATTACTACTGCCAATTCTAAGTCATGAATGACGTAGTTTCTCTCATGTTCTTTTAATACCCGAGACTCATAAAAAATAATGTGTCCTTCTTGAGTTAGAACACCACCTAGCCCTTCTTTACTTGCATCAACACAGACGGTAAAGTCTTTATTTGGGTCTGCTACCTTTAGAATGGGTGTGGTTTTCAATAATTCCTTCAATTTTTTAAAACTATCTTGACACTTTTTTTACCAGTTAAACTTGGTCCCTCTATTTTGTAATGATGTGATGGGGTAGGCTATTTTGGAAAACCCTCCATAAATCTATGATAATATCCGGTGACTCCCATGAACTACCAAATATCCTCTACGTATTTAGGTATCGGCCATTCCATGATGGCTCTTATTTTCTCAAGGTTGACTGCAATGGCTTCTACAAAAATTACATGTCCTAGGTATCGTATTTTCTTTTGATAAAAATCATAGTTATCGAATTTAGCGTACAGTTTGTGCTTCCTCAAAGTTTGCAGAACTATTCTTAAGTGTTATTCGTGTTCTTCTTTTGTTTTAGAATAGACCAGAATATCATCGATAAATACTAGTACGAACTTTTCTAAGTACTGACTGAAAATACTGTTCATTAGACACATGAACGTGGCTGGTACGTTACTGAGTCCGAAAGGTATAACTATGAATTCGTAGTGTCCATATCTTGTTCGAAAAGTTGTTTTTCTTATGTCTTCATATTTTATCCTAACTTGATGATAACCGGATCGTAAATCCAACTTTGAAAAGATCTTGGCCCCACCTACTTGATCGAACAGATCATTTATCCTAGGTAAGTGGTACTTGTTCTTAATAGTCATTTTGTTCAATTTTCTATAATCGATACATAGTCTTAGAGTACCGTATTTCTTTTTCACAAAAGGATTGGTGCTCCCCATGGTGATACACTCTGTCTGATATACTCTTTGTCCAACAATTCTTGTAACTGTATTTTTAATTCTATCAATTCGGGCAAACTCATTCTGTAAGGTGCTTTAGAGATAGGGGTTGAACCAGGTAGCAAGTCTATGGAAAAGTCTATTTCCCTTCTAAGGGGTAATTCAGGTATTTCATCAACAAAAATGTCTCTGAATTCTTGTAGAACAAAAAAGTCTTCCAAGTTGGGCTTATCTTCTTTTTCTAACAGATTAGTTATTTGGATAGCGTAAACTTGACAACCCTTTCTCATGCATTTGTTGAATTGCATTGTTGTGACATGTCTAAATGATATTGGTTTTGGTATACCTTGGGTTGTTTTAGTAGTGTCATAATCATTTTTATACTTAAGTGTCTTTGCATAACAATCTAGTACTACTTTGTGCTTTTCTTACCAATCCATTCTGATAATCACATCATAAGATCCTAGTGGTAGAATTTTCATATTTGTTCTTATGTTTTGACCATTTAAAATGAAGTCAAAATCGGAAATAAAGTCAACCACTTTCCTTTTAGTTCGTTTTTCTAATTGTACCAACCATGATTTTTCGTGTTTCATTTTCTTAATTTTATTTGACTCTACCACACTAGGAGTGATATAACTTAACGTATCTCCATGATCAATTAAAACAAAGATTTGAGTGTTATTGATTTTACCTTCGATTTCCACCATAGAGGACTGTTGGTCGGCTTGCCGACCATCTATGGTTGCATTGATTCGATGCAATCTTCTGCCCACATCACCCACCGTCGAGGCTTCCTGCAAATTATGGACACCAGTTTTGTTTGTTGAATTTAAACATGGACAGTTCCTCCTCAGATGAGGTTCTCCACATTCCCAAAATTTTAATGGTTCCCGAGGGTTGTCCCCAAACTTCTTTGTTCCCAGGTTTACCATTTTACCGCCTCCTTGTGTGCTTCGAAGGTTTGAGTGAAAATATTTTCTAGGAAATATTTTTGCTGCATTCTGATAAGGGGTTGGCTGGTATCCCTTCTTCCGCTAGTTCATTCGGTCTTGTTTCTTATCCTTCCAAGATTTTGGAAACTCTGCTCGTTGTTTATACTGGTCATAGAACATTCGTTCTTTTTTGAATACTTCACTCAAGGATGTAACATCCCGCTCTAGCGCATTGACAAAACTTATTCTTGGAGGACACTTGCTCGCAAGTGATCTGGATTTTTATGATGATGAACCACTTAACCTTGATGATGATGCGTCATGATTGATGACAGGATGTTG
>JZKD02S0403850.1:0-14347 GCA_000966675.3 Picea glauca | reverse complement strand
GGTGTAGGACAGTCGGTGACGGAGTGTGTTGTTAAGCCACTCCGTGATGTTAAAGTCACCGGTTCGAAACCTGCGGGGACAAAAAATCCAACCATGTTAAGGGTTAGTGTGGCTCGGGCCGGGTGCGATCCCCGGGTGATTTTGACGGCTTAGATGCCTGTGAGTTGCGGTTTCTCAAACCACAGGTTAATCGCGTAGCCAACAGGTCCCGCACAAATTAACAAACAAAAAAAAAACATAAAGCTTGTTGTGATACTGTAGATGTAGTTTTTTAATGAAAAGAATTGTTTCCACAAGTAATCTACAACAACTCTATAATTCCATCTAGTACATATGATGGTAAGGTAATCATTTAGAATACAAACACATACAATCATTTCAATGGCATAAATTAGATAAGGGAAAGTAGAGAAACATATCTGGATAAATGATGGGATAACAAAAGGAACAACCACGTTCCTCCCAACCTTAGAATAGGGCAGTCAGAGAACTTGTCTTGTTCACCACCTAGCCTGACCATGAATCTATGAGGGATAACTCGGAACTAACTCCTCGGCAGATGCCTTTCAACTTCAACAAATCTCCTCCTTGCCTCACACTTAGCAAGTAGTGTTCATAACAACAAGAGGTAGTTTCTTTCCCAGCACACTTGGCAATGTTGTGCCTCCTCTCATATGCTATATATGCAAATTCCTTTTTGCCTCTAGGTTTTTTCCCCCCTTTGGGAATTTTCACAACTTTCCAAATCCTTGATTTTCAGGGTCTTCCAATGGCCAAATCCTAGATTTTCCACTTGTAACAATCAACCCAGAGGTAGTTCCAACTTGTTCCCCACTCATGGAGTCATGGTCAGTTGATTTCAACATGGTTGTTCCATTTGTCCTCCAGCAATAAATATAAAATATTTTTTTTCATACAAGTGGCATAGTCAAATAGTTAGTTGGGTCAAATCAGATCTTTGCCCAACAGTCATAATTATTAATTATATTTAACCAAATTCGAAATTCAGAATTGCCATAAATGGCAAAAATTTTCCAATTTCGAATTTACCAAAAACGAAAATAATTTTCCTAAGAATTTTCAAATCCAAAAATATATTTTTTTTTTGTGGATGTCACATGCTATTTTAAATTTTTTTGGTATTTTTAAAAAGTTTTAAATTTTTACTTTTAAACTATTTTTTTTTTTTTTTTTAATTTAAGTTTTCTTTTTGTGTGTGTGTGTACCCGAGTGTGTTATCTTGAGTGGTTGAGAGTTTTGGTTTACAATCAAGAGATCATGCGGTCAACTCAACATGCATATATACTATATATATTGTTTGGACTCACTCGATATCCCCTACAGGTTAGGTTTCCAAAACTGCAACCATCTTGTTTACCTACCATACCATCCTGGAAATAATGAGAAGTACCTCGAAGGTTTTCTCGTATGTGTATTTCATCGAATATGTTTTTTTTGTGTTTTAAATTTATAATGTTCATTTATTAATACAAGTTAAAAAAAAAAATACCCTTTTTTGGCACTCTTTCATTTTTTCCTTTGTCTTTTTTATTGTTTTGTTTACACGAGTGTTCATTATCAAGTCTATGGTTTCAAAAGAAAGTAGTAGCAAGATTCAATTTGAAGGTTGATTTTGAGGCTTTGATTTGCAATGGTACTAGTTGTGAACACCATGGTTTCAAACAAGTTGTAATTTTAACACCAAGAAAATGATGTGTTATTTCTAGCACCATATTTTAAGCCTGAAAAGAAAAGAGAGCCTCCAATAGCACCACCTTTTCAAATAGACATAAAAATACCCTTAAATTCATCCTCTAAAAAAAATTGGAACNTTCTAGCACCATATTTTAAGCCTGAAAAGAAAAGGGAGCCTCCAATAGCACCACCTTTTCAAATAGACATAAAAATACCCTTAAATTCATCCTCTAAAAAAAATTGGAACTCTAGAGGGTCTCATCATGTTACTAACTATGTTATTTGTATACTAGGTTGTTAGGTAGAGGATCATGAGGTGTCAAGTAAATTTCATAGTTTACTTGATAAAGAAAAAGAATCCTTATAGGTGAGGTAAAGATATATTTGTATTCTTCCACCATAATGTATACGTGATTCCTCTATGTAGAGAGACCCAATTTAGAGGCCCTATTAGTCATTATGGTCTTTCATTATTTTTTTTATTGAATCATGGGGGGGAATCTCCTAGTCGAACATATTTTCTTCCTACATTGTTGTGCTAATATCAAAGAGACAATTGTAATCAAAACTACATTTGGTACCCTATAGGCTTGTCCTCCCAAATTAACAATGATAACCAAATTCCCAAACTAACAAATATCATAATGCTTCCATATATATGGTTTTTGTAAAAGAAAATTACAACCTTCAACCTGGGAAAAATAACATGATACATGATCCTTGAAGGGCTTGAGGTCATAGTGTAGGTGGAATTTCTAGATAATATGGATTTCTTGTCCCGATGTTATAAAATCAGTAGTGTATGGGTGGTGGTTTGACATCATTATCATCTTCATCATATTGATGACCTTTATTGAGATCATGTTCTTCTCGATATATCTATCAACAATTAAATATAACGTACTCTTGTTTACCATTTTGACATCATTATCATCTTCATCATATTGAGGAAATTTATTGAGATCATGTTGTTCTTGACATATCTATCAACAAAGAAATATAGCATGATCTTGTTTACCCAAATATATGAGTGGAAAAGGTCGTCACATTACTCAAACTCTTATGGTTTCATTGGTTGGGTCTTTGTAGTAATCATGGCAACAATAGGTTTTTCATTGTTGATCCATTTTTCTTTGTCTGTCTCTAAATTAAAATATAAATTAGAATATTAATATGATCCTTTCACATTAGAAAATTGTAGCACACCCGACCCCCTAAGTATCCTTTATAAGGGATGGGGTATCATAATAATCGCTTTCTTAGTCATTCCAATACCCTCTATGGAGCTTCATCGCCTCCTGCTCATCATGATCCTTCGAACGATGGTTTTCTTTTCAGAATTGATTCTTAGATCAAAATTCATTTCCTTTCTAAATTTCCTTGGTATTGTAACTATTTGAGCGTGGAAACGTAACATCCGTGTGACACCTCGACACATTAACCGTTCAACATGGAAACTACATTGCACCTATATGTTCGTGTGAAATTTTTCCATCAAATGAGTCCATTCCAAGCAAAACCATCAGAACCATCACTTAGACCTTTTAATAGTACTCTCATGACTTAACTCGGATAGATAAGGTATCGAAGAATATTCGCCTTCGATGCCATCCATCCAGAGCTAGAACAATTTGTGCACATTCCTTATTTTGAAACTAGAGTATCGAAGAATATACCCTTCTCCTTGATAAACGGTCATGGGCATGAATTGTAATATCCCAATAGAGGATTGAGACTAAATTGGAGCTTAAGGCTCTCCCACGAGGTAAACTCCTCCTAACTCATCCACCTTTCGGTAAACTCCTCTTAACTCATCAACGTTAACTCACATTGATTTTCCTACGGGCAGTCCAAGTCAACCATGTGGTTAAACATGTACTCTAACATCCTCTCATCTGACTCACACTTCTAGGTCATCGAAGGATTTCTCCACGTCCATCAATATCGTGCTCCAAAAATGGTCAACGCTGAGCTAGCTAGAGTCACACTAAATCCACTCGCCTAAACAATTAACGACACGTGTCCTTTGATTGATGTTCCCGTCAACTCTCACTTTTTCTGAATTACTAGTGGGACCCATAATGATCAACAATTGGCACTAGTATAACTTCGAGGTATTTTCATAAGGGTTGTTTTCACAACACATGAGATTTCTTTCCGAAGGTCTCACTACGATAGGTTTATCCCATGAAGCTTGGGGAATCTCTCTCACAGGATGAATCGAACTACCGATGAACTACCATGATCTATTCAGATCAAATTTCGTGGTTTCTTTCTGATCAACACAAGGTTTATAGAGTCTTAATTGTCCTTTCAAGGACTTAGCCATTTTCTTAGTCCTACAAGACCTCGACTTCTGAACTTCAAGGACTCAATATGATCATAAAGTCTCTAGAGACTACCAAATTTAGGGTTTAACCATCGCATGGGATGCAAGAACATCACACTATGAACATATGGGGTATTGGAACGAGTAAATGCTTGGGTTCATTAATTTCTATGAGCTAACCAAACATGGGTATACATCACCAAGTCACTCACATTACCACATTAATATCATGGATTAATCATACAAGAATATTTTCGAATTAAGCATCTATATATAGGTATATAGAGAAGCACGTGTCAAACATCCAAAATACACTCATAAAATTAATTCTTTTATCTAATTTAATTTCTCTAAATTCGTACATGGGAGGTAGTTCACATAAGATATTTAAATTCCCCGTGGGTCCATAGTCTTATACTATGTTTTTGTGTTAATTTCTCTAACAATGACACAACTTGAAATTAACAAATCCTAAGGTAAAGTATCCATATTATTAACACTTGGTGTTTCCTCTTAAGAGGTCACAGGTTCAAATCGAGAGGGGGGTAGGGTATGTATATCTTCGTAGACTTTACCAGTCAAATCGTCTGGCGGAGGGGGGTCCCTTGTCCCACAAACAAGGAGGTCTCATACACCAAATTTGGTGTGCTGGCTTGGCTATGACCTTAAAAATAGATTATTATTATTATTATTATTACTTAAGTTAGAAGGTGTTTTAAAACTTTCGAAATAATCCATTGAGTTTTATAGTAAGTAATCGAATATTGTTATAACCCAAAAACTCAAGTTCGCATTTGAAATCTTAGCTCCTATGGGTAATTCATATATAAAAAACATGGTAATTAATTTAAGTCTCTATATACACAATGGTCCTCGTAACCCTAGCGCCTCAATGAAACACTTGTCTTGTTTAATATTCCTATGACATACCAGGACTAAATCTTCCTACGTACAACACTTATGGAGATCGTAACTACTATACACCGCTTTCAAGGTAACTTATTAATATATGGCAGGGGTTGGTGTTGTATTGTCAGAATTTTAATTGGGGAAACACAGCGCTGGATCATGTCCGTTCAAAGGAACAAGTGTTCATGGGATCTGCTAGCAGCTGTTGGAGTACCTCATTTTTAAAAATTGTGAGGGTTTGGATTCATTAACACAAATTCAATCATTCCAATCCTAATTGTTCTCCTCGCGTCTGCTCTGTAGGGGAATGTGTCTCCTTGCGAGAGACCACTATTCCATGTGGTCTTCCATACTGTAATAAAATTGCTTTGTAGACTTTTTACTTAGCCTGGACACTCTCTCGTTACCCAACATTTGAAATATTTGCACCCAGTATCCTATGGTCTTCTAGCTGATAACTTATAATTTTTCTCTTCAGGCGAACTCGACTCTGTTGGATAAATTTCGTTACAATTGATTTCCTTTGAGTTTTGCAACCAATTTCATTCTCCAATGTCGATCGCATTGAATGATAAGAACTCTTTCATTCTCTCTGTGCTCATTTCTCGAAACAATGGGATTTTCAAAGGATACTATGTGAGTTCTTCATCTCTGGTAATATTCTGGTGTCTTTGTGATTTACCCAACATAGTTATTGTGTTTATAACCTCCATTGTGGTTGCAGTTTGTTGTTTTAAATTTATATTCTAAATTTGGTGTATAATGCAGGTTCCTTCCGTTTCATTTAACCAAGACCGACGAGAGTTGGTCTCGTTCGCGGATCTTGTTGGCTATGGCATCTAAGGAAGGTACTCAAACAATGGTAAGCGTTCAATAATCCTTTGATGTGTACTTCGTGATAATCTTTACAACACGACTATCCAAAAATTGTTAAATACTAAAGGTTTAAATTATATTTTTGACATTTGTCTTGGTCTGGTGTGACATCTTCCTCACTCTTGGCATTGTTCCTTGTCTTCCTCACTCACAGGTATGAAAACTATAACGTTTACTATGGTTTTACCTCTATGTTGTTCATCGCATGCCTTACTGTCATTCCAAAGCTTAACGCTTGGGAGGAAATATATATATAGGTTTCAGTCGGTTACTATATTGTAATTGTGTCACGAACTTTAAGTATCTCTTTTTAACAGACTCGTGAGACTCTCTATTAACTAGACAATACTATTTTATAATATTTTGCTAATGTGTGAGTTATTATAAGGAATTTGTTCTGTGATATACTCGAATTATTGAAAAATAAATTATTTCTAAGTGGTTATTCTAAAAATGAATTTCCATTTCTAGAAATTTAAATTTTAGATTTTGAAAGTATGTAATTATTATTTTATGATTTTTGGACAAAAGTTTGACTTTACAACCATCCTCTTTTGATGGACACATGTATGAGACAAACATTTTTAATAAATTTAATGTTGGAGAATAGATAGAACATGCAGGTTAAAAGTAGTTGACTATGACTCCATGAGTGGAGAACATGGTTGAGTTAACTCAGAGCTAACTTTTACAAGTATCAGAAGTTGAGTTTAGAAATCATGTGTTGGTCTACAAATCAGGTGTTGGTAAATTCCTAGGCATGAGATATATAAAACATATGTTGCAGGCAAGACGTTGCTTAGTATGTTGGGAAAGGAATTCTTTTGTTGTTATGAGTACATCTGGTGTTAGGAAAAAAAATTATGAATTGTTCAGAGAGGCAATGGCTAAGGAGTGATGCTCAGTTTTCCCTTATGGACTCATGGCTAGGATAGGGGGTGATCACGACAAGTAAACATGGTTGTTATGTATCTACGATTGGGTGGAAAGTGGTTTTTCCATTTGTTTTCCCAACATCTTTATTCACATATGTATCTTAACTGTTTACTTTCATTTTTTTTGAAGAGTTACAATGGTTGATATTTATATATGTAGGTAACAATCTATATAGGTGTGCCTCGTGGCCATAATATATCTGTTAAATTACCTACTATTTAATTACCTGTTAATGTTTCTCATAGAATTTGACTTGCATTAGTTACAATATTTATATGTAGGCTACATAATATATCTACATAGACAAATGTATAGGTAAGAAAACTAAATAGTCACTACATGTAGATTTTTACACATGAAATTAACTACTTGAGGTAAAGAAAACAAGCGAACTAAAACAATTAGAGTGTATCTATATAAATATAAGTAAATTGTATAGTTCTACTTTTTCATGTATATTATCTCTCAAATCAATGGAATGCAGAAAAAATCATGTGATCATAATCGAATATAAAATCAGATGAATTCAAAGTCCCATAAACATATATCTATATATAATAATAAAATGGGTATCCGATACAATATCTCTTGGATATTTTTATGTAAAAATGTTTTATGCGAGTGATAGGTCGCTGAAGAATATAAGACCTTCTAGTTTTCTTCTAAAGAAAGATATTAATACAAATTGGGGTTTTACATGCCCAATACTCTTTGTTAAAAATTATTTTAAAATAGAACTTACAACATCTACATCAACCATCTATAAAAGAGTAATAAAGCGCAAATCTTTCGTTGATCTGTGGAAGAGACTCTCAAAAAGAGATCAATCTATGATGGAACCGGAAGTACCTTTTCAAAACATGAAGTTTTCCCTTTAGGGAATCGCATCACACAAACTTAACCTACAAAAGGAAATCAATATATGATTACTAAACCACCTCATTCTAATGTAAGGAACATGATAACTAGAATAAGAAAAGGTCATGTACTTGTCTGTTGAATTACATCCATCACTTTTAACCTTGCAAAATAAGAAGTCCACGACTAGAGAGGAGTGGGACCATAGTAGTCTCATGGGTTTCCTCGAATTAAAAGGGACCCATCATCAAACTCATATCCATAAACATAAGTCAAATACAAATCTAAATTCAACTATGGTAGTAGAGATCTATTGATTTTATCAATCCATCATGGGTTTTCAAGAGTTCTTTAGATTACAAAGGGTATCGTGAAAATTAACCTTTACAATTTTAAAAAGAATTTACACCACATCATATGAGAGAAGGAATTACCGAGTCTGATACAGAGATAAAAATTGCAGAGAGTAATTGCGAAGATTTGTTCCAACGAATCATTTACCAAGTCTAGTACAGAGATAAAAATTACAGAGAAGAGTCTAATACAGAGGCTAAATGACAAACGATAATCAGTGAAACCAATTATAAATTCTATTATAGAGAGAGAAATAAGATTTTTAATGGAGACAAAGATACAAACTTTTCCTCACAGTACATAGACGAAGTTCTTAATTAAAGAAATTAAAATACCTAATGAATAACAATAGAGAACAATAGTAGCTTTTAGAGAAAATCAATGTATCAACATTTCCGCACAGAGTAGACAGGCCTCAATTATAAGGAAACTACACAAAATTGACAAGGTTGTGGTGTAATTGTAAATACAAGAAGCGTGAGTGGTTACCTTCAAGTTCGAGAAACACTAAGGGAACACAAAACCTATTTTCAAGTGGATTCGGGCAGTGGCCTTCAGCATGATTAAACAAGGGACTGTATGAAAAGACCTAAGAGCAGACGAATGCATGCACAAAGTCTCATTCCCATCCTCAGAACCTCTCGGTCCATGGCTCGTAGAATGTTTATTACCGTTGTTTAAATTTAAGCTGGGAGCGGTAATAAATTAAAGGGTTTAGTTATGCATAAGCGACACACAGTGGAACTGTGGCCATGGGTTTTTGAACTTGGAAATAACCCACAAATACATGGGAGAAGTGATTTAAATCTTAAACAAAGAAACAAAATACAGTACCAAAGTCTCATTCGAATCAAAACACAAAATGCATAGTGATGTACAAGCGAGTAACATATAGTGATATTTGTCTCCATGGGTTTTCCTTCGAACTTTAAAAGAACTCAAAAACATGGAGATACGATGTAGTTCATAACAAAGAAAAAAAACAACAAAGTACCATAAACTCTTTCGAAAAAAATCGGGTGTCAATACTCGGTGGTTTACCTATAAAAATCAAAGAACGCCAATGTGTGTAGCCTCCATAGCTTGTGGTTTTCTTTCAGGGTTCTACAGAGAAATAATGGTTACAACTTACAAGAATAATGTTTGGGAGGGAAATTTCAGTGGAGTGGTGTAACGGAGTAAAAACCGTGTAAAATAAAAAAACTCTTTGAGCGATTAGGGACCTCGAGCCCATCGCTCGTAGTGGGAGGAATGATCGAGTATGTATTTCCAGTCTCCATGTGATTTCATTGAAGTGGAGATGCCACATTGGTTAGGTCCTTGTAGCATCAGAACCAGAGTTATTAAGAGCCTACAATCTCTTTAATGCATCTTAATAGAAATGTCAATTCATAGACCACGACCCACATGTTTTTTCTTATCATCCTTTAATTCATAAAGAGCCATCATAACCTTTTCATTGCTCGGTCACGTACTTAAGTTTATTAATACCTCATAACACATGTGTCGGAGTAAGATTACTACCTAGCACTATTCCTTACCTTTAACGTGAGGTTCCTTGATTCTGACCTAGAGAAAGGAATTGTATATCCTCTTTGTCTATTGCAAAATTTTGGTTAAGATTTTGTTTAAATAAATACGTGTGGAATGTGTATATATGTACACAATAAAAGTAATACAATCCATAGTGATGGGTTATGTCTTTCTCCTAGCTTAGAAAACCAAATTTCATTATCGATCAATCTTTATGCACTATAGAATAACATAAAATGATATGGGTTATGCACTATCGAATAACATACAATTGTGGGGGTTAATATTAGGGTTTTCCTGTAGTTTAGGAATAAACTATTATGGAGAAAATCTTGATTGTACTACATGAATAAGGTAAGAAGGATATGAAAGAGTATCATTCTAGGGAGAGTATTAACTTCCCTCTTTTGTTTAATTGCATAATTAAAGTTTTAAGTTGAAAAAACAAAGAATTGAACTGAGTAATGATTGGTTAAAAAATTGGTCAGACCTATAATGTAATCAACAACAAGACTCATAGTTCTTCCCCTGTATAAATTTGTTTTGTAGCTAATTTTGTGGTGCATTATATATGGTATTTGAGATGTTGGTTACAACACTTAGGCCAAAGGGAAACACCAAAAAATTATTCTGATGAAGGAAAAATATAACAAATAATATTTACTATTACAAATAAAATAAAAAAACGTCTTTTGTAAAAAAGTCAACGTAGAATGGAGAAGGAGACAGACCTGATAGAAACCACAATCAAGAGATCCCTAGAAATCCATAACATCACAGTGAGGGAATTTGATCCACCCAAGTATTGGAAACAATGAGGAATCTTATTGTGGAATTGCAAGTGTATAAAGATTATAATGAAAAGCTAAAGAAAGGTCAAGAAGATAAATTGGAAATAAATGAAATGTTGTTACACAATATAGAAACAAAGAAGAATCCAAGAAATAATGAGATGGAAGAGGATATCAATAAAAATTCCTCAAAAATTCTAGTCATGAAAAAGAAGGAGAAGACGACACTTCTGAGGAAACAAACATGACCAAAAACAAGGCATCTATAGTGACGCAGACCCCCTACCCTCGGGCCGAGATCCGCTCCAAGATCTTCACTACAACCACACTGAGAGTTAATCAACCCCTTTGTTCAAGCCATAAAGGACTTTGGGTTTCGAGGTTTCGCAATCTCTGATGTCGAGATTCTCGACTCTTCCACTTGCCGAAATCCGAAATGCCAAAACGCCGAAATCTCTGACCGCGTCTTCCTCTGCTCCTATATCGGGTTTCGCGACTTCAGGAATTCCAGAGCAAGGAACCTTGATCTCTTGTCTCCTAAAGTGCCAAATTTCCAAATTCTGATAAGTTCATCAATCTTTGGCTCCTCAACAGGTTTTTCGCCTTTTCAGGATTTCGGACTTCGCGATTTTGTGAATCCTGTCGTGAGGTTTCCTTACTCTCCAACCCCCGAACCCTGAAACAGTCAACGAAATCTGACTTCAACTATTGATGAGAACTCACCACCTGTCCTCTCAACCGTTCTCAGTCTCTAACGTGGATTCCTGTCGCCTATCACCTTTCCCAGCTTTCAGAACTTGAGCTATCCTCCTGTCGTTATTTCCTCTATCCTTTCGAAGTTATGAACTCCAAAATAGCGGCTATACAGAATCAATGGATGACTGTGACCCTCGTGATCCGACGACCCACACAATTTTGGGTTTTCGGGTATTGGGAGTTCAAATCTCTCGATCCCAAAACACTTGTCACCACAAATCCTGAATTCTCGAATTCCAAAACACTGAAATGCCGAAACGCCTTCACAAACATTTTGTGTTTCACAAATTTGGGATTCCTGGTGTGAAGTGTCTCGAATCCTTGTCAACATGACAGCCGAAACTCCGATCCCCGAAGTGTCGAAATGCCACTTCAAGAATTTTTCAAGTTTCACAACTCCGGGTTTTTCAATATAAAGGCCCCTGACTCCTTGTCGTCAAGACTTTCGGTATTCCGAATCTCGATTTTCTGAAATCTCGAAATTCACATCAAGTTCTCTCACGACTTGTGACTTCGGGTCTTTCACCGCACTGTGTTTCAATCGCTTGTCCTCAGGACCCCAGAAATGCCGAACTCTGAAATTCCAAAATGCCAAAATTTATGCTCCTCGCCTTCAAACGCGATAATCCACTTTGCGCTTCGGGAATTTGAGCGACCAAGGGTTTCGTCCACACTTTGTACTTACAACTCCCAAAATGCCGAAATGAACTCGATGGTCTAACAGTCGCGATCAATGGTCCATATTGGATCCTACCTCTCGAAGGATGAATTCCTCCAATTGCATAACTTCTCCACAGCTCTCGTGGGTCCTACAGTCCTCGCTATTTCGGGGATTCTCCACAGAGAATCTCGACCGTCTGATTCTTCCCTCAAGAACCTCTGCAAAATGGACTAGTGTCCCCTCACTGTGACCTTCCTTCTGCAAAGCAACTTCAGTTCGCCTCCCTTTGAATACTTCAAAGGCACCACCCCTTCTGAGCTTCTCTGATAAATTCAAGTCTCGAAAAAGGGCCTCTGCTCACACTCCTGTGGCAGACCTTCAAATACTTCTGCATATTTGAACTCTTGACTCTATGAACCTTATGCAACAGTAGTCTCTTTCTCTTTTCCACCTTAGTTATCAATCTTCTAAGGATTCAACTAGCCTACGCACACCTTGCACAACTCTTGTGCTTCACTTGCACTTCGGCTGGAATGAGAACAACGGTATCCCTCCTGAAATTTCAGAGATGAACTCTGAACCTTCATCAATGCACACCTTGCAAACGTTTCACTGCACTCCTTGTAGGAAATTCTCTCACTCAGGGAGAGAAACAATTGAAACTCATTCTCCTTCTCTCAGATTTCAAACATTCAACATGAAATCATACATTCACAGTGCTAAAGAAAATGCATAACAGATAGCATAACACAACTGTAAGCATACCATTCAACATGTACAAATAGAAAACACCATAACACCATGAATCTGAATTAAAGCTTCATATATTAATTCAAAGCTCCTGTACATGAGTTCTTCTTCTCAACTCCCTGCTACAACTCTCTCTTCTCTTTCTCTATGCTAATGATACAATGAATCTAATCCCTGATTGATACAATGATACAAAGATGAGGGTGTCTATAGTCGTTTTCCCTCCTATTCCTAAAACTGTCTAATCTAGAATTTAAATCTACCTACTTTCATTAGCTAGGCATAAATGCCTCTACATTCTACAAATGAGAGTGAATCGCTCATGATCTGTTTACAATACACAAGTATGATTTCTTTTAACCATTACATTAATGCTTAAAAAACATTTCCAAAACGTGTAAAATGTATGTTGCATTTTCCATCTGTCTTATGCCTTCATGCTCGCTTGGCTGGCTACTTGCGATGTTCCTGCATCATACTCCCTTGCTTGAAATTTTTCATGAACTCTTGTTCATGAGCTCTTGTACGGTTTGTCCATGCTTCTGAATTTCTACATCATCATCCCAACTGACATCTTCAGTTGGATGTCCCTTCCATTTGACCAAGTATTCAAAATACTCTTTCCTCTTGGTCTTCCTACTGACCCTCTTATCAATTATACTTTCCATCTGTGACTTTGCAGCTACAGGCATTTGTTTAGTCCACTGAACCTCTTCCTGTTCACTATATTCTCCTGCTTCTTCAGCTTTGTAAGGGTAGAAATATGAGATATTAAATATCGGTGAAATTCCAATTCCATCGGGTAACTCGATCTCATATGTGTTTGCCCCAAGTTTCTTCATAACTCTGCATGGTCCAATCTTCTTCTTTTTCATTTTTTTATATGTTCCCCTTGGGAACATTTCTTTCCTTAGATGTGCAAGAATCAGATCACCAAATTCAAACTAAAGTTCTCTCCTGTGTTGATTTGCTCTGTGTTTATACTCTTGACTCGAATTTTGCAAACGTTCCCTTACTTGGTTGTGAAGTTCCTTCATTTTTTCTGCAAAATCCTCTACACTAGCACTTCTGAATTCAGTTTGTTCCATATCTTTTAATTCATAAACTCCCCTTGGATGCTTTTCATATACAATTTGGAATGGACTCTTCCCTGTGCTTCTATTGATCGAATCATTATAAGCAAATTCCGCATGTAGCAGAATGTGATACCACTGACTATGGTGTTCAGTCACTAGGCTCCTCAACAAATCTTCCAAGCTTTTGTTTACAACTTTTGTCTACCCATCCATCTGAGGATGATATGCTAAGATAAAATACAAACTTGTCCCCATCTTCTTCCATAAAGTCCTCTAGAAATTTCCAACGAACTTGGTATCTCGATCTGAAACTATACTTCTTGGTAAGTCGTGAAGTCTGGCAACTTCTTTGAAAAACAGGTTCACAATATGAGTTGCGTCGTTGGTTTTCTGGCATGGTATAAAGTGTGCCATCTTTGAAAATCTCTCTACCACCACAAAGATTGAATCAAATCCTCTTTGCGTTCTTGGCAACCCCAATATAAAATCCATGCTCACTGCATCCCACGGCCTCTCGGGTATGGGTAATGGATGGTATAACCCTATGTTCTGCCTTTTTCCATTTGTGTGTTGACAAATACTGCATCTGTCCACAAATATTTTGACATCGGTCCTCATCCCCGGCCAAAAATATGAGCTATTTAATTTCAAGAACGTTTTATCATGACCGAAATGTCCGGGCAATCCTCCACTTTGTTTTTCTTTCAACAGATTCTCCCTCATGGAGCATTTTGGAATACATAATTGATTGCCTCTGAATAATAATCCATCCTGGATCATATATTCAGTCCATTGACTTTTGTCCCTGAGAATTGGATTCTCA
>JZKD02S0403817.1:1938-18153 GCA_000966675.3 Picea glauca | reverse complement strand
TATGTTCGCACAACAAATTCTTTGTAGATAAAATAGGTGTTGCATGTTACCTAAAAAATAAATCACCTTCATTAGTGTTTGTTAATAAAATTATACATGAGGCATGGATTGGTAAGAAACCCTTTCTTGCACATCTCAAATTTAGTTTTGATGATTATATTCATGTTCCAAGGGTGATAGAGATTCAAACAAGTAGGAATCAAACCAATTGGCATACACAATCTAGGGAAGGAAGATGAAAAAAACGTTTTTGTGGGTGGCTAGGGTTTAGGTTTTTTGCTATGTGTCAAGAGGGTTTTTCCCAGGCCCTCTGAGTCTACATATGGAGGATTCATAAAATTTTGTGGATTACTCTGGTGATGTGATGATGGAGGATGAGATATTTTCAAACCTATTTGTCAATCCTAATCTTGACATGTACTTCAGTTGTGTTAGCTGGAAAGGAGTTATTGAAAGTTACAATTCTTTGTCTCAAGACATTCATCCATATCAAGAAAGAATAGTCTACCAAATATATCCTCTAGATGGATGTTATCAAATCTTGGGGTCTCTTCTAGTGAAATATTAGGGTGTGGGATCCACTAAGGTATTGTGCAAGGTTGGGGACCTGTCTTACTTTTCAATCTTGTTATTTGGAAATTCGATGACTCCTAGTGAAATTTCACTCATCCCTTTTGATGTGCCAGGTGTAGGGGGATCAAGGTTCATATGTAGTAAGCTTTTTTTTTAGGAACTCCAAGGGAAAAGTTCAAGGTTTGAGAAGGAAAATCCTACTGGAAGTGGACGGAGAATGTACATATGTTTACTTGTCGACGTTTCATATCCATATGAGGATCCATATTCAGGACATTAAGCCTTAAGTAAAAAAAATGAGATGAGTAATGATAAATATTAAAGGGAGAGGGAGAACTAAGGGTCGAATCTCTAGAAAAAATAAAACTAAAATTAAAAATTAAGGCTCAGGTTTTGATAAACAATTAATATTAATGAGTTGGGAATTTTTTTATAAATAACATTAAAGTTGAAATTTAGTGTTTTTAATAATGTTATTTGGAATAGGGTGGGATTACAATACTGTAATAAAATTACTAATTTTTTTTAGAAAATAACTAAATAATAGCCCTATTGTAAAAATATGTTAAAAATTATTATCCCAAATAAATATTACCGCATAAATCTTACTAAAGACTATATAGTCACAAGGAGGCAAAATCTCCCTAGTGGTTGGAAAAGACCTACAAGTAAGTTAAATTTTAGAATTTGAAGAGACCTGATACATATACAACCCACGTACACTCACAAAAGTTGCAAAAAAATAAAATTTCTTACTTCCCAGTGGGGTTTACAGCATATGTTGGGTTGCAAAACCATTTTTACCTCTTGTATCCCTTCTTAGAACTGAATAACTATCTAATTTCCATATAAATAGGGCCCTAGGGGGGTCATTTTAGGATATATAATGAATAAACAAAGAAACTCTGCCCAAATTTCTCCTTATTTCTCTCTAAGCTTATGCATCCATTTGTGAGTATCCATCCTCAACATTCTCATTATCTCATACTCTTTATGGAATCCATCAAACCCCTTAGTTTTGCATGTTGATTGTGAGGATTTTCTAGTGATTGTGGGATTAATCCACTTGGAGTCTTATTGGAGGAACCCATGCAAGGTTCGTAGAGTGGTGTTGACATCAAATATTCTGGTTGTATTCCTTATATGTTATCAATAAAAGAGATATTTCCTTTCCCAATTCATGTGTCTATGTTCTTGTGAATTATTTTGAATGTTTATAACTTATTTCATGAGAATTAGTACATATTTATGTTCATAATGATTGCATATATGCTCTTGTATATTTATTTTTGTGTTGTTTCAGGTCATCTTTGGGAGGATATATGCAACTTATGAGAAACCAACAGATAAAATGGATCTACTATGAATGAAAGGATACAAGGTGTCATTCTTGATCTATTTCTTGTTTCCCTTTTTTAAAAGTAATCATTAGGGTTTTGTAAAATTGGGAAATAATAGGTCAATTTCTTTCTTTTAAGGAGTCATCGCTCTTTGTGGCCATTAGACCCTATATAGGGGTATTTTCCACAAATAAATGGTTTTACTTGTTCTATGGGTTTAGAGTTTGTAAGTATTAAAAGACCCCTGGCCCTCTAAAGTGGGTAGGAGGTCAATGTTGAAACATGCACAAGAAAAGGATTTTCGAGAAGTGACCCAAGTTCAAAAACAACTCATTTTTGGGGCTCTTAGAGCTTTAGCATCCCACAATTTGGATCCCTCTTGAAGATCATCAGGGTCAATATGAGGGGCTTTGGGGGAAGGCCCAAGAAATTCTCCTGAAGGAGATTTATTATGTAGAAACATTTAGATATTGTATTTATTTAGGAGACTATGGGAAAGTGTGATCCCATTATCTATGAACTAAATTAAATATTATCAATATGGTTATTATAGGTCTATGATTCAAATATATCATCATGAGGGATAATTACTAGTCTATTGTTTTTCGTGACACTCATCAATTATTTTTTTGTTCATTCAGGATTGTGCACAAAGGTCACCAACAAATAACTAGACCATCATTTTCCTCTTTGTAATGTGTATGGGCCTTATGCTAATAGAAAAGACTACTAGAATTATTTATTTTACATAAATGTTCTACATTCAGAGGAACTCATCATAGGTGTGGATATGAATTTCACTCTAGGTCGGGAAGAAATCTAGGGGGAGACTACTTGGGAAGACATCATGGCTTAACTCTTCTTAGAAAAAAATATTTTTTCTGGGTTGTTTGAAGTGGAACCTATCATCATAAGCCTCACTTGGAGTAACAATTAGAAAGGTAGTGGAGGATTAATCAAGCGCTTCGATAGGTTTCTAGTTCACCTCTTGATTCTTCAAGATATTGGGATATATACATCTTGGGTTTGTAAGATTCATTGTTTGAATCATTTTCCTGTATGTCTTGAGGTAGATGTGTTGATAGCTCATTTGGAAGAAACTTTTAAAAATAATCCCTCTTGGTTTGAGATTGAAGGATTCCATACATTGGTACAATAAAATTGGCATCCTTTCCAAGAAAACGTCAGTGTCTTGGCCAATTAACATTTTTTTAGGGCTCTATGTGATTTAAAGGAAAAGGTGGTACTATGGAATGAAACCCATATGAAGGAATGTGATAGCACACTCACAAGCATTGAATTGGAGTTGCAATTTTTTTATGGAGGAGATGAGTCGAGATATGTTATTATGGTAGAAGCATACAGAGATCGACAACTACAGGTGCAAAGACAAAACATTTTACTAGAACTACAAAAAAAATGGATATTAAAGAGTCTGGTTGTTTGGCTGGAAGTTGAGAACCTTAACACCCAATATTTTCATAAGTTTGCAAATTACCGAAATATTTTTAACTCCATTTTGGATTTATTTTATGTAGAGGGATCAAATATTAGGAGACTTTCAGGACTGGCATCACTTGGGGTTAAACACTTTCACACCTTATTTTACGAGCCGGAAAAACATAAAATGGATGATGTTATGAGACTAATCTATTACTTCCCCAATCATGTATATGAATATGACAATCAATAGATATACAATGAGACTTCTAAGGGGGAGCTCTAAGAGTGTTGGGCTGGACAACTAGACAATTGAAGTTTTTGAGATTTATTTTTTTTATATCTTGAGGGACAAATTACTTCGTGTTGTGGAGGAGATTCACATTATTGGTAAGGTTTTGTGTATTATTAACTGAATGTTAATTTCTCTTATTCCGAATTTGGAATTACCCTGACATTTTAATGACTTTTGACCTATTTCATTATGAAATTGTCTATATAAAATTGTAGCCAAAATCATGTCCATGCGTCTTAAAACTGTATTGTCCAAACTTGTTTCTCCTAAGAAATTTGAATTTCTTAAAGGGTGGCTTATTGATGAAGCCATAGGTTCGACCCATGAAGGTTTTCACTCTATTAAAATGAAGAATAAACTTGTATATATTATCAAAATAAATATTTCAAATACTTATGACCAGGTAACATGGTTGTACCTTAGGTTGCTATTGTTACATATTGGTTTTTAGCTATTTGTGGTAAAGGGATTATGGCATGTCTATAATATGTATTTTTTGAAGTTCTTATAAATGGATTTGGTTCATCTTTATTTAAGTCATTCCATGCTATTCATCATAGGTTTCCATTATATCCCTGTTTATTTTTTCTTATTGTGGATGGGCTCATTCATGCTATATCTGAAGAAACTAGGTTGCACACTTTTCATGGGATATGAATGTGCGGGAATGAACATTTGAAACATCTATTGTCTATATATGACATTCTCTTATTCTATCACTATGTGGAAGCTAAAGGAAAGGTTCTTAAAAATATTTTGTATATTTTCTATGGATCTACATGCATGGTCTTAAACATTGGTAAATTAGCCATTCATTTTCCTAAAAGTGAGGTGGATTCTCGTCACTTTATGGTAACTCTTTTCTCCTTTCCCGGTTTTAATATACAAGAAATCCTCAAATATATGGGATACAATATCAATCCTAATAATGATGGTATTGAGGACTATAAATAGCTTGTGTCAATGATAGAAAAGACAAATAATCTCTAGTGTAATCGCTGGATACCTCCATAGACTTTACCAGTCAAAATGTTGGGCGGAGGGGGTCCCTTGTCCCACAAACAAGGGGGTATAATACACCAATTTGGTATCTGTTGAATATCACTCCACCTCAGCAAACATGCCAGCATGCCATCACACAAACACGCAATGGATAAAGGGAGAGGCATTAAACCTCCCATTTTTTTCAAATTTGAAATAATCCTATATGGACTTTTGTGTTGTAAGGTTGTAAATGCTGGACCATGCCTTTGTATAGGTAGTGGATAGATTTCATTTAAAAAGTGTTCTTGTAGTAGGCTCAGATCGTGGTTATATTTGGATAAACATTTATGAAAACTTCAATGTAATAGATGAGGTTAGGTGAGAGAGGACGATCTCGCAGAGCCCTTCTTTTGTAAGGAGATCTTGTATCAGATTTGATAGAGAGTTCTGGGTAGAGAGGCCTAAGGAGGTCTTAGAAGTTCTAAGAGAGAGAGCTTGAGAGAATTATGAATTTTTTACAATTCATTTTTTGTAAATCATTTGTATAGACACACAGAGATAATAGAAAAACAATTTTTCATGCATATCGTGTGTTTATGTATGTTTTATATGTTTTTATGCATTTTAATGTTTTGAATGCATAACTGGTGAAGTATTGCCCAATTTTCAATTGTTTCTCATCTTCGAGTTTCTAAGTGCAAGGAGTGCACATAGTCTACAAAGAGTGCGTTGACAGAGGTCTAACCTCAAGTGAAATATCGGGAGGGGTACCATTGAACCTTCATCAGCAGAAGTGAAAGGAGTGCACGGGAAGATATATGTATTGAGTTCAAAGAGAAACAAAGTTATTGAGGACTCTGTAGAGCTCTTCCAGGTGGGTATTGAGATAGTGCAAGAGTGCACATCTATGTTCTGTGGAATTCAGGAAAGAACATGCTAGGAGAGCACAACAGAGAATTCATAGACTTAGGAAGGAGCCTCAAAGTTATTGAATACTCTGGAGGTTAAAATTATGTAGATGAAGGTGCAGAGAGATAGAATCACCGAGGATTCTCTCAAGATCTGATAGGAGGGCATTGAGAGAGTGCAAAGGGTGCACCAGAATAACTATATTTCGAGTTCATAGATAAGGGAAGTTTCCAGGAGAAGACACTTATAGATTCGTTGAACACTCTGGAGGAAGACTTGTGAAAGAAGTGCACCAGGCCAACACTCAAACAAAGTGTTGAAGACAACCAGTTGAAGGCTAGTCAACCATAAGGAGTGTGTAGAGAAGAGAATTCTTTCAAGTTTGTAACCTCGGGACGCATAGTGCCTTGGTGCACAAAGTTCTAGCGGAGAGGAGTAGTAGGCCGAGACACTTTGAGGTCCAAGCCACAGAAAAACTATGGAGGTAGAGTGCAGAAGTGTGCTAGGAGGACTACCAAAAGTCTTCTAAGGAAGAAGAGGGACGAGGCCCTTAGATATTGATTAAGCTTAAGAAGCTCAGTAGAGATCGTGCAAGGAATTTGCAAGAGTGGAGTTATTTTAAGTCCCAAAGCATAGGAGGAGTAGCGTGAAGCCGCACATAGAGTCAAAGTGTGTGTAGGTCTGAGGTCAAGTTTCATTGACAAAATATCAGGAGAGACAGTGTCTTTAGAGCACAGAAGAGACCCAAATTTGCAGGGCTCGCCGTGGAAGAAAAGGTCGAGGCCTTTGAAGCATCAAAGTCTTCCAAGTCTGGGAGGAAAGGTGCCAAAGCTCAGGAGGAGGAACACAGTTGTCATTGGATCGAGTAGAGGGAAGATCTTGACTGTTGGAACCCACGTCCAGACAACAAGAAGCAAGCAAAGGAGGAACAAATCTATGCTTTCAGATATGAAAGCGCTTGGACCACCAGTCGTTGGATACAGAGGAGGTGCACGACGTTTAGTCCATTAGAGTGAAAAATATGAGAGCCAATTTCGCGATACGTGAAATATCGACATCATCAAGACCGTCCATCAGAAGGGATGCATGGTAGCTGATCAACATTTCGCTGACTCGTGACTTGAAGAAGTCAAAGGGAAAATTCATGAAAACTCGTGAAACGCGAACTCGCGAGAATATCTCAATCGTTGATGGAGGAGAGATCTGGACCGTTGATTGTCCAGGGAGAATTTTTGGATTTTGGAGATCGAAAGACCTCAGGTAAAATTTATTTCAACTGCATGAAACATGAAGTTCTGATACAAGGAGAAATATATCTGAGCCATCATATTGCGAGAGAGTGTAACCATTGACCTGGTGCTCTGAAATATTGACATTTCAGGAGTCGGGAGAATGGAGGTGAATTTCATCGAGAGTTCCCGATACATAAAATCTTGATGAGCTCAAAAGATAGGCCCCAAGGCGGGGTGAATGGTCACATGATAAGAGATAAGAAGAGGAGCTTCCATCCGTTAATCCCTTTTCATAGTTTCAAGAGTCGGGGAGTCAAGGTTGGCTCACTAGTAAAGTCTTGGCATGCCAAATCATGACACGCCTTTTGTGTAGGCATGCGGTCACAGCCCGTGGTCATGGGGATGTGAGGCTCAGGCTTGGTGCTTAGTCACGCAAGAAAAGTTTCATAAAGGACCTATGTATTTGTTCATGGGATTCCAGCAGGGAATCAAAGAGATACTTTAGCTCAATAGAGAGAAGAATGATCCTTGACCGGGAGGTCAATGGACCCTACCAAGGTAGAGGTAGGGGGTCTGCGTCAGGTGGTATCAGAGCTTAGCTTTTGTTTGCAGACCACAGAAAAAAGAAGGATGGTGAAAGGATATATTTTTATATCATCAAGTGGTATCAGAGAACATAATTGATTTCTGTAGGCAACGAAGGTAATCAGAAGACCGAGCCTTGATTACAGACAGTAGACAAAGGAGAGAAAATAAAAGGAGATGACTTGATAACATCAGGTGGTATAATAAATAAGAGTTTTCATGTATACAATAGGTGAAAGGAGACACTTTGTGAGAAGGTTGTTTCATGGACACAACAACAAAAATATAAACAACAAGTGAGCTGTGAGAGAAGATGGAGATGCTCATAGATGTAGAGTAATCCATAGACTTGCGAGGAGGGAAGGTAGAAGGTCATAATGGCTATTGAAGGCCATGGACATGGTCAAAGAGAAGGATGAAAGAATAAATGCAATCTAGAGATGGATCTGGAGTTCAATCAGATAAAAGAACAAATGGAGAACCTTTCATTTAAAATGTAGCAGGATGCAAAAGCACATTGGGTGTAAGAATGGCCCATGAAGAAGAAAGTGAAACAACCAGTAAAGGAATTGTTGGCCAAAGAAAAATGAATTTTGACGAGAATGTGGCTGAGGCATGCTAAAAACCTCAGTGAAATAGAGGATGAACTGATTCACATCTGTGAACCAGAGACTGGGAGAAATCATAGTGATGAGGAGGAGAAGAGATCAGATGAAGATCTCATAAACTGCCAGGTGAGCAGAAATGGAATTTCAAGTCACTAGGTGGGAAATGGAAAGAGACTAGGTGGAGGTATCGAATACTGCTTGAGGAGAAGTGCCAAAATTTCATATTTCCAAGTGGATAATGAGATGGGATTGAATGGTCTCATAGGTTTCTAGGTGGGTAGCAAATAATTCCCAAATTGCCAAGTGGGAAAGAAGAAAAAAATTAGACTGTATGAAAGTCTCAAGAGCTTGGGAGTGAGTTCATGTCAGCAAGGAGCACTGATAGATGGAGATTAATGTGGATTTTCAGACCATGTGATTGAATATGATGACATGCTAAAAGTTGTCACCATCCAAGAGGAGGATTAGAGGCGCATTCTGATTATTAGATGGATAAAGATATTCCTACCAAACAACTAGGTAGAGGCCAATGCACATGATGAAAGTGAAAAATAAGAAGAAAGACGACCAGTAGAAACTATAAAATAAGAAGAAATGGAGCAGACACTAATGTCTACCCTAGCAGAAGGAGAAGAGCATTCAGTCGAATTGCTCAAAATTCTCAACCAAGAAGCCGAACATGAGATGATTGTAGCATTGGAGATTACAGAAGAAGAGGAATAAGACAACATGGACGTTGTTAATCTGTATGCAGAAATGGAATCCATAGAAAAAAGGGTAATGGTGCAAAGCTTTCACATCCAACAGGTCAAGTTGGAGACATATAAAGGAGCATACTAGCCATAGAAATGGTTGGAAGGCGTTGGAAACATGCCAGCTCAAGAAGAAGTTAGGAAACAACTTAGTGATGAGACTGGAGGAATGGAATCTGGAGCAGAGTGGAAACTCAATGCCACAAGAGGAGATAAAGAAAACATGGGAGATCAAGTATATTTTCTGACTGATAAGAAGGAAGAGTTGCAACAGAGAAGATTGCATAAGAAGATCCAGTCATTGGAGCAGCTAGATAGAGTAATGGAAGAGATCAACAAGATGATATTGATGTCAGTAGAAGCAGTCAACAAAGGAGAGCTGAACAGAAGAGAGCCTTCCATAGCAGCAGGGAAGAAACATAAGAGGAAAAAGAACCAGCAACAACAACAACATAGATAGAGAGGAGCAAGAGGACAACTCAAAAAGAGAATTTGGGATCCATGTGGATTTCAACACTAAAGAAGAGGAGCTCATGTTTTTCCTAGCAGGGGAGTATGATGCAGGAGCATCGCTCCACCTTAGCAAATGCACCAGCACACCAGCACACAAACATGCAATGGAGAAAGGGAGAGGCATTAAACCTCCCATTTTTTTCAAATTTGAAATAATCCTATACAGATTTTTTTGTTGTAAGGTTGTAAATGTCGGGCCATGCCTTTATATAGATATTGGTTGGATTTCAATTAAAAATGTTTCTTGTAGCAGGTCCAGATCGTGTTCAGGTCTGGATAAACATTTATGAAAAAATTAATGTAATAAATGAGGTTAGGTGAGAGAGGACGAGCTCGCAGAGCCCCTCTTTTGTAAAGAGATCTTGTATCAGATTTCATAAGGCATATAGGCAGAGAATGATAAAGGGGTTTGGGTAGAGAGGCCTGAGGAGGTTTTAGAAGTTCTGCGGGAGATATCTTGAGAGAAATTGGACTTTGTTACAGTCTAGTTTTTGTAAATCATCTGTATAGACACACAAAGATAATAGAAAATAATTTTTTCCTGCATATCGTTTGTTTATGCATGCTTTATATTTTCTTATGTATTTTCATGTTTTGAATGCATAACTGGTGAAGTATTGCATGAGTTTCAATTGTTTATTTTCTTTGAGTTTTTGAGTGCAAGGAGTGCATACAATCCACAAAGAGTGCGTTGAAAGAGGTCTAACCTCAAGGGAAATCTTAGGAGGGGTATCGTTGAACCTTCATCAACAAAAGTGAAAGGAGTGCACTGAAAGATCTCTATATTTAGTTCAGAGAGAATGGGAGTTATTGAGGACTCTATAGAGCTCTGTCAGGTGGGCATTGAGCCAGTGAAAGAGTGCACATCTGAGTTCTGTGGAATCAGGGAAGGAACATGCTAGGAGGGCGCACCAGAGAAGTCATAGACTCAGGAAGGAGCTTCAGAGTTACTAAATACTTTTTTGGTGAAAATTGTGCAAGGGAAAGCACAGAGAGATAGAATCACTGAGGATTCTATGAAGCTCTGCCAAGAGGGAATTGAGCGAGTGCAGAGGGTGAACTAGAAGAACTCTATTTTGAGTTCAGAGATAAGGGAAGTGTCTAGGAGAACACACTCACAGAGTCGTTGAACAGTCTCTAGGAAGACCTGTGCAAGGAGTGGACTAGGCCAACACTCAAACGAAGTGTTGAAGACATCTAGTTGAAGGTCGATCAAGCACAAGGAGTGTGCAGAGAAGTGAATTGTTTCAAGTTCGTAAGCTCAGGAGGCATAGTGCCTTGGTGCACAAAGTTCTAGTGAAGAGGAGAATTAGGTCGAGACATTTTGAGGTCCAAGCCGTAGAAAAGATTAGGAGGTNCTTTGTGAGAAGGTTGTTTCATGGACACAACAACAAAAATATAAACAACAAGTGAGCTGTGAGAGAAGATGGAGATGCTCATAGATGTAGAGTAATCCATAGACTTGCGAGGAGGGAAGGTAGAAGGTCATAATGGCTATTGAAGGCCATGGACATGGTCAAAGAGAAGGATGAAAGAATAAATGCAATCTAGAGATGGATCTGGAGTTCAATCAGATAAAAGAACAAATGGAGAACCTTTCATTTAAAATGTAGCAGGATGCAAAAGCACATTGGGTGTAAGAATGGCCCATGAAGAAGAAAGTGAAACAACCAGTAAAGGAATTGTTGGCCAAAGAAAAATGAATTTTGACGAGAATGTGGCTGAGGCATGCTAAAAACCTCAGTGAAATAGAGGATGAACTGATTCACATCTGTGAACCAGAGACTGGGAGAAATCATAGTGATGAGGAGGAGAAGAGATCAGATGAAGATCTCATAAACTGCCAGGTGAGCAGAAATGGAATTTCAAGTCACTAGGTGGGAAATGGAAAGAGACTAGGTGGAGGTATCGAATACTGCTTGAGGAGAAGTGCCAAAATTTCATATTTCCAAGTGGATAATGAGATGGGATTGAATGGTCTCATAGGTTTCTAGGTGGGTAGCAAATAATTCCCAAATTGCCAAGTGGGAAAGAAGAAAAAAATTAGACTGTATGAAAGTCTCAAGAGCTTGGGAGTGAGTTCATGTCAGCAAGGAGCACTGATAGATGGAGATTAATGTGGATTTTCAGACCATGTGATTGAATATGATGACATGCTAAAAGTTGTCACCATCCAAGAGGAGGATTAGAGGCGCATTCTGATTATTAGATGGATAAAGATATTCCTACCAAACAACTAGGTAGAGGCCAATGCACATGATGAAAGTGAAAAATAAGAAGAAAGACGACCAGTAGAAACTATAAAATAAGAAGAAATGGAGCAGACACTAATGTCTACCCTAGCAGAAGGAGAAGAGCATTCAGTCGAATTGCTCAAAATTCTCAACCAAGAAGCCGAACATGAGATGATTGTAGCATTGGAGATTACAGAAGAAGAGGAATAAGACAACATGGACGTTGTTAATCTGTATGCAGAAATGGAATCCATAGAAAAAAGGGTAATGGTGCAAAGCTTTCACATCCAACAGGTCAAGTTGGAGACATATAAAGGAGCATACTAGCCATAGAAATGGTTGGAAGGCGTTGGAAACATGCCAGCTCAAGAAGAAGTTAGGAAACAACTTAGTGATGAGACTGGAGGAATGGAATCTGGAGCAGAGTGGAAACTCAATGCCACAAGAGGAGATAAAGAAAACATGGGAGATCAAGTATATTTTCTGACTGATAAGAAGGAAGAGTTGCAACAGAGAAGATTGCATAAGAAGATCCAGTCATTGGAGCAGCTAGATAGAGTAATGGAAGAGATCAACAAGATGATATTGATGTCAGTAGAAGCAGTCAACAAAGGAGAGCTGAACAGAAGAGAGCCTTCCATAGCAGCAGGGAAGAAACATAAGAGGAAAAAGAACCAGCAACAACAACAACATAGATAGAGAGGAGCAAGAGGACAACTCAAAAAGAGAATTTGGGATCCATGTGGATTTCAACACTAAAGAAGAGGAGCTCATGTTTTTCCTAGCAGGGGAGTATGATGCAGGAGCATCGCTCCACCTTAGCAAATGCACCATCACACCAGCACACAAACGTGCAATGGAGAAAGGGAGAGGCATTAAACCTCCCATTTTTTTCAAATTTGAAATAATCCTATACAGATTTTTTTGTTGTAAGGTTGTAGATGTCGGGCCATGCCTTTATATAGGTATTGGTTGGATTTCAATTAAAAATGTTTTTTGTAGCAGGTCCAGATCGTGTTCAGGTCTGGATAAACATTTATGAAAAATTTAATGTAATAAATGAGGTTAGGTGAGAGAGGACGAGCTCGCAGATCCCCTCTTTTGTAAAGAGATCTTGTATCAGATTTCATAAGGCATATAGGTAGAGAATGATAAAGAGGTCTGGGTAGAGAGGCATGAGGAGGTCTTAGAAGTTCTGCGGGAGATATCTTGAGAGAAATTGGACTTTGTTACAGTCTAGTTTTTGTAAATCATCTGTATAGACACACAAAGATAATAGAAAAGAATTTTTTCCTGCATATCGTGTGTTTATGCATGCTTTATATTTTCTTATGTATTTTCATGTTTTGAATGCATAACTGGTGAAGTATTGCATGAGTTTCAATTGTTTATTTTCTTTGAGTTTTCGAGTGCAAGGAGTGCATACAGTCCACAAAGAGTGCGTTGAAAGAGGTCTAACCTCAAGGGAAATCTTAGGAGGGGTATCGTTGAACCTTCATCAACAAAAGTGAAAGGAGTGCACTGGAAGATCTCTATATTTAGTTTAGAGAGAATGAGAGTTACTGAGGACTCTATAGAGCTTTGTCAGGTGGGCATTGAGCCAGTGAAAGAGTGCACATCTGAGTTCTATGGAATCAGGGAAGGAACATGCTAGGAGGGCGCACCAGAGAAGTCATAGACTCAAGAAGGAGCCTCAGAGTTACTAAATACTTTTTTGGTGAAAATTGTGCAAGGGAAGGCACAGAGAGATAGAATCACTGAGGATTCTATGAAGCTCTGCCAAGAGGGAATTGAGCGAGTACAGAGGGTGAACTAGAAGAACTCTATTTTGAGTTCAGAGATAAGGGAAGTGTCTAGGAGAACACACTCATAGAGTCGTTGAATAGTCTCTAGGAAGACCTGTGCAAGGAGTGGACTAGGCCAACACTCAAACGAAGTGTTGAAGACATCTAATTGAAGGTTGATCAAGCACAAGGAGTGTGCAGAGAAGTGAATTGTTTCAAGTTCGTAAGCTCAGGAGGCATAGTGCCTTGGTGCACAAAGTTCCAGTGAAGAGGAGAATTAGGTCGAGACACTTTGAGGTCCAAGCTGTAGAAAAGATTAGGAGGTCGAGCGCAGAAGTGTGCCAGGAGGGCCACCAGAAGTATTCTAAGGAAGCAGAGGGGTGAGTCCCTTAGAGACTGAGTAACTTCAAGAAGCTTAACATGGATCACACAAGGAATACGCAAGAGTGGAACTATTTCAATTCCTGAAGCAAAGGAGGATTAGTGTGAAGCCGCACATAGAGTGCAAGTGTGCATAGGTCTGAGGTCAAGTTTCATTGAAAAAATATTATGAGAGACAATGTCTTTAGAGCGCAGATGAGACCCAAAGTTGCAGGGCTCATAGAGGAAGCAAAGGTCGAGGCCTTTGAAGCATCAAAGTATTCCAATTATGGGAAGAAAGGTGTCAAATCTCAGGAGGAGGAGCACAATTTTTGTTGCATCGAGTAGAGAGAAGATCTAGATCGTTGGAACCCATGTCCAGACAACGAGAAGCAAGCACAGGAGGAACAGATCTCTGTCGTCATATCTGAAAGTGTGTGCACCAACAGTCCTTGGATCCGGAGGAGGTGCACGGGGTTTAATCCATTAGAGTGCATAGGAGGAGAGCCGATTTCACAATACACAAAATCTCGACATCATCAAGACCATCCATCGGAAAAGACACTTGGCAGACAATCAACATTTCCCTGACTCACAACTTGAAGAATTCAAAGGGAAAATTCGTGAAAACTCATGAAACACAAACTCGCGAAAAGATCCCAGCCTTTGATTGAGGAGATATCTAGACCATTGATTGTCCATGGAGAATTTTGGGATTTCAGAGATCAAAATACCTGAGGTAAAATTTCTTTCGAATTCACGAAACGCAAAGTCCTGATACAAGAAGGAATATATCTGAGCTATCATATCATGAGAGAGTGTAACTATTGATCTGGTGCTCTGAAATATCGACATTTCTAGAGTCGGCAGAATGGAGGTGAATCACATTGGGAGTTTCTAATACACGAAATCCTGACACACTCAAAGGATAGGCCCCTAGGCGTGGCGAATGGTCACATGAGCAAAGATAAGGAGAGGAGATAACATACGTTAAGCCCTTTTTGGAGTTTTGGGAGTCGGGGAGTTGGGGTTGGCCCACTCATAAAGTCTCGACACGAGAAATTGTGACGCGCCTTTTGTGTATGCATGCGTTCACAACCTGTGGTCATGGGGAGGTGAGGCTCACACTTGGTGCTTAGTCATGCAGGTGAAGTTTCGTAAAGGACCTATGGATTTGTTTATGGGATTCTAGTAGGGGATCAAAGAGCCGCTTCAACTTGATAGAGAGAAGAACGATCCTTGACTGGGATGTCAACAGATCCTACCGAGGCAGAGGTAGGGGGTCTTCATCATCTGGCTTGGTCGTGACCTTAAAAATATATTATTATTATTATTATTATTATTATTATTGTCTTGGCCAATTGAATTAAGTGGATGGGGACTTAAATATTAGTCTGGTTTGGCACCTAAATCCCTTTGGGTTTTTGCAATCAAAGACAACTTATGGTAGCGTATATTGTATGATAAATATATTTACCTCGAGGATACATTAGATTGGATCCAACAACCATGTAAACACATACAAATAGAATCCAATTAGTGGAGGTCGTTGACTTTGGATTTTCTAATCATTGGCCAATTCTTGGCTTGAAAGGTGGGATTGGGTTAAATAATATGAGTTGGTATGGATTATATCGTTGGATGCAAAAATACTAATTTCTTATAGGATAATGGGTATGTACATTAAATTGTGTTGCTGATAATGCATCCACCTTGATCTAGGTTCAAGGATGGAAATAAGATAAGGTTATGAATATTGATGTCCAACGACATCAGAATTATAATTTATTTATTCAAGAGATGAAGCAAGATCATGTAAGAATCTAAGAGTCTGATGATGATATGGTATGGGCCTTTGAAAAATCAGGTGGATGTTATTTAGTGCAATGTTCCCAACTAGATCCGATTGCATTATTGATTTTTTATTGTGTTTTATATGTTTTCTAGTTGTGACATTTTGTCAAACACTTTGCTGAGTTTATTCCCTTGAGTTGTACTAGGATTTATAATGATGCTTTTATTGTGTATTTTTAGTAAGTAAAGATATTATTGCAACTAATAACATATACAAAATGAATACATAAATAGCACAAATACCTCAGATATGATATTATTCATAATAGTAGAAGATCCTGATACAATAGATCTATAGATCTGGGACAATATAGTTGAGATCCAGTAGAAAAATGACAATAAGCCTGAAGCAATTCCAAGAGGAGAAGACACAAGACTCCAAATTCCAAATAGTTTCAAGAGATGAATGACAAGTTGTGATCCTTTCCTTTTGGAGTGTCAATCCCTCAAACTGGATGAGTTGCGCATTAGTTTCTAGATGTACTTGTAGGGATATTTCATCCATCTTCCTCCTTGGCTCCAATAGAAACCAAAGGACTTGAGAAGAGTATATATGAGTTCTAGAAACAAGGTAAGGGATTTCTCTTGCTGAATAATGGAGTTTGTTCCCTGAAAATGAATAGATCCACTTCAGTGATTGCACCCTTCACTAGGAGAAATCGTACCACATTCATGATAAATCAATACTCAGTGAAAAAACACCCAAAGTAGGACAAGAAGGGCGTTATGGACTCTACCAAGCTATATCAATA